>JAWWNH010000153.1:45000-297500 GCA_034641385.1 Darevskia mixta
CCCCACTTTTCCCTCTCCCCCCCCCTTCCCTTAAAAATAAATTTGGAAAGGGAACCTACCTGAACCAATTGGTCCCCAATTTTAAAGTTTCCCCACATTGGGAGGGGGGAGGGGAGGGTGCTATTTTAATGCTCCATCATTTGTTGGTTTTTTTTAAATGACCCCACTTTTATTTTATTCCAGGGTGGATTTGATTTAAATCAAATTGATTTAAATCACGATTTAAATCACGATTTAAATCACTAGTCAGTAAGACTTGATGTAAATATTTTTTTTTACAGAAAGACTCCTTCTTGCTGGTATAATCTTAATATTTACAACCATATGAAGGTTTCATTTTTGGAATAATAAATTTTCAGAGTAGTTTTTACAGTTATATCAAAAATTACCGATTTGGTTCTACTACTAGAAATACATAGACAGATAATTATGAAATTATGGTGAGGTTTAATAAGTTAACTGTTTATATTTGGACAACTTTTCTGCTGTACTTTATTGGAAGGAGAAAAATAATCATTTCCTTAATAACCATTGAAACAATTTATTGAACTAAAACAATAACATGATAGCATATGTATCCATGTTTGTTAACTGATGGGGTTAAAGATAAAAAAAAAACTTAGACTGAGCTTTAGCACACTTGATCAACTTAAAACAAATCCTTATTTCCTGATGAAGAGCCTTTGGACTACAATGTAACTTAAATAGAAGACTATATTTGGAAAGATTTTTCCTCCAAAAGCATTTTATTTTAAAAATCCAATTTAAATCAAAAAAATCGATTTAAATAAAAAAAATCCGATTTTTTTGATTTTGTTTTTTAAAATCATTGATTTTTATCCACCCTGGTTTATTCTTTTGCCCCTCCCCCACTTTTCCCTCTCCCCCCTCCCTTAAAAATAAATGGGGAAAGGGAACCTACCTTAACCAATTGCAAATTTTAAAAGTTTCCCCACATTGGGGGGGGGAGGGGAGGGTGCTATTTTAATGAGACATCATTTGTTTTTTTAAAAAAATATCCCACTGGTGGGGGTGAAGGAGAAATGATGCTGGGGGGGGGGCATTGGCCGGTGCGCGCCCCCCTCTCCTCTTTTCCGCCACCTCTTCTCCCGGCCCGCCCGGTCCTTTCCCCGGCCCTCCGCCGGCCTCCCCCCCCCCAGAGGGGATTTTTAGGGATTTTTTGGCGATTTTTGGGGCGCCCCCCCGCTTGCCCCCCTGCCTCGGGAGCCCTCCTTTCCCCCGCCCCCCCTCCTCACCTCCGAATCCACTCGAAAATGGCGCCCGAAACCGAAAAAACTTTGCAAATTTCATTGTAGCGAGATTGCAAAGGCTGCTGGGATCGGGGGGGGGGACACGGGGATCAGGCCCCGCCCAGTGCTTGGGAGGATGGAGGGGGGGAATCGGCCAGGGCGAGGCCGGGCTGGGCTGAGCCGAGCTCCACGGGGCGGGGGGCGCCCTCGATCCCTCCCCACCTCCGTGCGCCATTGGAGCCTCTTTTGGCGCGCGCAAGGCAGGGCGCGTGGGAACTTTGCGCGCGGAAGCTACTCTCGTGTTGCATTATCCGGACGGATGGACGGACTTGGGGTGCGGGGCGCGTGAGAGCGAGGGAGGGGGGGCTCCACGGGGGCGGGGGGGCGCCCTCTCTCCCTCCCCACCTCCGTGCGCCATTTGAGCCTCTTTTGGCGCGCGCAAGGCAGGGCGCGTGGGAAAGTTTCGCGCGGAAGCTGCTCGTGTTTCATTTCATTCATTTCATTCATTCACTGCAGAGCCAGGCAGAGGCCCGGGCCAGGAAAAAAATGTGCCCCCCCCCCTTTTTTTTTACCCTGGGGGTTTCCGATAACATAATTTTTTAATAATGTATTATCATTTTAAATGCATTTGTTTTAAATGCATAATGTATTATCATTTTAAATGCATTTTACAGACCTGTAAGGACTGTAATGATTATAATGTAAATATGTAAAAGTAAATAACGGAAGAGACTCTGGAAAATGAGAAGATAAATGAAACAAGACAAGAAAAGGTATAAATTCATTAACAATTTATTGTAAAATAACTTAATGTAAAGCAATCAAAATATGTTTATTTGTTTATTTATATGTAGAACCTTAAAATATTTTTCTTTATATATAGAAAAACAATCAGATGGTTACAAGAAGAATATTGTACAAGACTCATAGGAAGAAACCTGATGTATAACAATTACCATGTTACAATTACTCAATATGTATATAAGAAGAACGAAGTGTATATGCAACAATGATTTATCAATAAACCTTTTTTTTATCGCAACAAAAAAAATTAAATGCATTTTGCAATAAATACATTCTTCATTTTAAAATGTATTATACAATTTTTAATAGTTCAAAAATGTATTTAAAAATCTATTTTCAAGTAGACAACTTTGACTATTATTTATTATCTTCTTATTCTACTCTTCAAAAAGATGTATACTCGTGAGAAAGCCACTATTGCTCGTAAGCCGCTATTTCTTTAAAAAACATGGTTTCCACCAAATTTAATCATAGAATCCTAGAGTTGGAAGAGACCCCAAGGGCCATCCAGTCCAACCCCCTGCCAAGCAGGAATCATTATGAATATTATTATTAGAATCAGAGAATCCTAGAGTTGGAATAGACCCCAAGGGCCATCCAGTCCAACCCCCTGCCAAGCAGGAACACCATCAAAGCATTCCTGACAGGTGGCTGTCCAGCCTCTGCTTAAAGACCTCCAAAGAAGGAGACTCCACCACCCTCCTTGGCAGCAAACTCCACTGTCGAACAGCTCTTACTGTCAGGAAGTTCTTCCTAATGTTGAGGTGGAATCTTCTTTCTTGTAGTTGGAATCCATTGCTCCGTGTCCGCTTCTCTGGAGCAGCAGAAAACAACCTTTCTCCTCTATTAGCTGACCCTTGGTGTCCCTTCTCCATAGTTCTATGATTCCTCCCATGGCTGCATTCAGCTGTTCCACCTGTTGGGCTTTGGGATCTACATCTTGGACTTTTCTAGAAGATGTGGAAAGGTTGGTCTGCAGAGAGTCTCCCACGTTACTCATTTTTGCAGTTTGAGTCATTTGGAAATGAAGAATGCTTTGATGGTGTTCCTGCTTGGCAGGGGGTTGGACTGGATGGCCCTTGGGGTCTCTTCCAACTCTAGGATTCTAGGATTCTAATAATAATATGAATAATGATTCCTGCTTGGCAGGGGGTTGGACTGGATGGCCCTTGGGGTCTCTTCCAACTCTAGGATTCTAGGATTCTAAGTTTAACTGCCATAGTCCTCATCATGTACAGAGCACATTTCAGAGCGGAAAGCACTCGGCATCTGCACATCTGGTCTCACACACCCCTGGCAGGATGAAGGACACAATTTAAACAAGACAGTTTGTAGGGTGGGTGTGGGGTGTGGGTATGGCCCAAGTAAGCAATGTGGACCCGTGTTCCCTATCCCTACCCTGTTTCTCCTCAAATAAGCCGTAGCCCTAAAATAAGCCGTAGCAGGATTTCTACACATTGGAGAAATAGAAGCCATCCCCTGAAAATAAGACATAGGGATGTGGCGCCTCTCCCTTAAGACCAGGCATCCCCAAACTGCGGCCCTCCAGATGTTTTGGCCTACAACTCTCATGATCCCTAGCTAACTGGACCAGTGGTCAGGGATGATGGGAATTGTAGTCCCAAATTGTAGCTGTTTGGGGACTACAACGCCCATGATCCCTAGCTAACAGGACCAGTGGTCAGGGATGATGGGAATTGTAGTCCCAAATTGTAGATGTTTTGGGACTACAACTCCCATGATCCCTAGCTAACAGGACCAGTGGTCAGGGATGATGGGAATTGTAGTCCCAAATTGTAGATGTTTGGGAACTACAACTCCCATGATCCCTAGCTAACAGGACCAGTGGTCAGGGATGATGGGAATTGTAGTCCCAAATTGTAGATGTTTGGGGACTACAACTCCCATCATCCCTAGCTAACTGGACCAGTGGTCAGGGATGATGGGAATTGTAGTCCCAAATGGTAGATGTTTGGGGACTACAACTCCCATGATCCCTAGCTAACAGGACCAGTGGTCAGGGATCATGGGAATTGTAGTCCAAAACATCTGGAGGGCCGAAATTTGCAGATGCCTGCTTAAGCTGCGTCCCGACGCGGAGCAGTTAAAATAAGACATCCCCCGAAAAGAAGCCATACTGTGTTTTTTTGAGGGGAAAAAATATATAGGACGGTGTCTTATTTTAGGAGAAACACGGTATCTCCAGCCCCAGCCCAGTTGCCTGCATGCTGTTTGAGGTGTAAAACTACAGTTCCCATTACTCTTTCGGGGAAGTCATGCGCTTTGATCGGGCTTTAAATGTAGGGGGGGCGGCGGCGGGGGGGACCAGAGCAATAAAAACAACAACCAAAAAAACCCAAAAACATTTGTTGTTGTTGTTCAGTCGTTCAGTCGTGTCCGACTCTTCGTGACCCCCTGGACCAGAGCACGCCAGGCACGCCTATCCTTCACTGCCTCTCGCAGTTTGGCCAAACTCATGTTAGTAGCTTCGAGAACACTGTCCAACCATCTCATCCTCTGCCGTCCCCTTCTCCTTGTGCCCTCCATCTTTCCCAACATCAGGGTCTTTTCTAGGGAGTCTTCTCTTCTCATGAGGTGGCCAACCTTAACCTCAGGATCTGTCCTTCCAGTGAGCACTCAGGGCTGATTTCTTGAAGAATGGAGAGGTTTGATCTTCTTGCAGTCCATGGGACTCTCAAGAGTCTCCTCCAGCACCAGAATTCAAAAGCATCCATTCTTCGGCGATCAGCCTTCTTGATGGTCCAGCTCTCACTTCCGTACATCACTACTGGGAAAACCATAGCTTTAACTACCGGTATAGGTTTGATCTTCTTGCAGTCCATGGACAACCCAAAAACATATGGAGCGGATGGTACTTAACCCCGGTCAAACTAGCCAAAATCTATCATTTGCAGGATAACAACTGTTGGAAAGGTAAAAATGAAGTAGGAACCATTTTTCATCTTTGGTGGACTTGCCCAATAATAAAAGCCTTCTGGGAGATGATATATAATGAAATGAAAAGAGTGTTAAAAAACACGTTTGTTAAAAAACCGGAAGCTTTTTTACTTGGAATAGTCAACAAAGAGATCACCAGGGAGGACAAAACCATTTTTATGTATGCCACAACAGCTGCTAGGATCTTAATTGCTAAACACTGGAAGACATCAGAACTACCGACGGTGGAAGATTGGCAAATGAAAATGATGGACTATATGGAACTCGCAGAAATGTCTCGGAGAGTACGCGACCAGAGGGAAGAAGCAGCGGAAAAAGAGTGGAAAAAGTTTAAAGTTTATCTAAGAAATTATTGTAAATTGTAGTTTAAGAAATGATCTAGAATAGCAAAATAGACCACAGTTTGATAACATTTGTTTAAGTGAAAGATTGATATAGTAAATGAGGAGTTTAAAAAGCTAAATCAAGAATATGTAGGGAAATATGGTAATTAATAATGAGAGGAAAATACTGGAAATTAATACAAGACAAAGAAGCGCAGAAGGGGGGGTGTGAGGGAGTCCCCTAGGAACTATGATTAGAAACTGGGATTTGAATATATAATAGATGTTATTGTGTGTAGTGTTTATTGTATGTTTGTGTGTGTATTGGTTTGTTTTGTTTGATCTTTGTGGAAAATCAATAAATATTATTTTTTTTAAAATAAAAACATATGGAGCAATAATTCATAACTAGGCACTGCGCTATTTACGACAGTTGGAAGGGTCGCCAAAGACCCCTGCAATTCAGGAACAGTTATATGTGGAATATCCCGCAATCCGAAGCATTGCAAATCCTAAAGCCCCTGTCCTGGGAAGATGGATCCTTAAGTGCCTGCAGGAGCCGGGAGTACGCAGTTAAGTTTTCCGCAGGTGTTGGAAATGCGATCCCTGAAGCTGCCTGCTGAATGCCTATTGGTGGAGCCATCCTGCGCTCGGGCCAATGGCACGGCAGGCTTTCCTTCTGCTGCTCAAAGGAGTGTCTCTCATCCGGACTGTCCCGCTGCTGAACGCCAAGATTGAAGCAGGTGATTCGGATCGGAGCACAGGAAAAGGTGAGCGGTGGGTTGCGGGTCTCGCGGGCTGACTCCAGTTCAAATCCTGCGCCGGGGCGTCCCCCGCTGCTCTTCTGCTCCTAACGCAGTGGTGGCTAACCTTGGCCCTCCAGATGTTCTGGGACTACAACTCCCATCATCCCTGACCACTGGTCCTGTTAGCTAGGGATGATGGGAGTTGTAGTCCCAAAACATCTGGAGGGCCAAGGTTAGCCACCACTGCCCTAGGACAGTGATGGCTAACCTTGACACTCCAGATGTTTTGGGACTACAACTCCCATCATCCCTGACCACTGGTTTGAGAGCAGTACAAGTGAAAAGGATCTAGGAGTCTTGGTAGACCACAAACTTGACATGAGTCAACAGTGTGATGCAGCAGCTAAAAAAGCCAATGCAATTCTGGGCTGCATCAATAGGAGTATAGCATCTAGATCAAGGGAAGGAATAGGACCACTGTATTCCGCTCTGGTCAGACCCCACCTGGAATACTGTGTCCAGTTCTGGGCACCACAGTTCAAGAAGGATACTGACAAGCTGGAACGTGTCCAGAGGAGGGCAACCAAAATGGTCAAAGGCCTGGAAACGATGCCTTATGAGGAACGGCTTAGGGAGCTGGGTATGTTTAGCCTGGAGAAGAGAAGGTTCAGGGGTGATATGATAGCCATGTTCAAATATATCAAAGGATGTCATCTAGAGGAGGGAGAAAGGTTGTTTTCTGCTGCTCCAGAGAAGCGGACACGGAGCAATGCATTCAAACTACAAGAAAGAAGATTCCACCTAAACATTAGGAAGAACTTCCTGACAGTAAGAGCTGTTTGACAGTGGAATTTGCTGCCAAGGAGTGTGGTGGAGTCTCCTTCTTTGGAGGTCTTTAAGCAGAGACTTGACAGCCACCTGTCAGGAATGCTTGGATGGTGTTCCTGCTTGGCAGGGGGTTGGACTGGATGGCCCTTGGGGTCTCTTCCAACTCTATGATTCAAGGATTCTAATAATAATATTCATAATGCTTCCTGCTTGGCAGGGGGTTGGACTGGATGGCCCTTGGGGTCTCTTCCAACTCTAGGATTCTAGGATTCTAGGATTCTAGTCCAGCCCCCTATTGATGGGACATGTCCGTTGAAGTCAGATGCAGAGAATGGCGGTAGAGCAATGGTCCAGTAAAATACATTAAATACAATTGGGGAAGCCACCACACACTCTATGACACTGCGCAAGAGTTGTTTTGCTTTGTTAATTATGAGTGAACACACTTAAAAACAACTATTCAAACATGCAGAAAATTAAAATCAAGAATAAGCTAAAAACATTTCAATTTCTTACATTTCTGGAGAGGATTGCGTAAACAAACCTGCTTTTTCTAATGTTTTGTCTGGATTTTTATCAAATCTTCAGCACATACCGGCAATTGAAGAAAGAAGAAGAAAATAAGACCAGATATACAATTATACAAAAGAATGGCTGAAAACCGGTAAGTTAAGATCATTCGTTTTAAAAATTTGCTGGGTTTTTAAAAAAAATATTGTTCTTTTGCTTTCTTTGTTATGGGGTTAAAAGGCATGATTGCCAGCCTGAAAATAAGTCTTTAATTATAAAACTATTCTAGAATCTGAGGGGACTCCTATGTTATGTACCCCAGTGTTCCCCAACCTTGGGCCTCCAGCTGTTTTCGGACTACAATTCCCATCATCCCTGACCACTGGTCCTGTTAGCTAGGGATGATGGGAGTTGGAGTCCTCAAACATCTACAATTTGGGACTACAATTCACATCATCCCTGACCACTGGTCCTGTTAGCTAGGGATGATGGGAGTTGTAGTCCCCAAACATCTACAATTTGGGACTACAATTCCCATCATCCCTGACCACTGGTCCCGTTGGCTAGGGATGATGGGAGTTGTAGTCCCCAAACATCCACAATTTGGGACTACAATTCCCATCATCCCTGACCACTGGTCCAGTTAGCTAGGGATGATGGGAGTTGTAGTCCCCAAACATCTACAATTTGGGACTACAATTCCCATCATCCCTGACCACTGGTCCCGTTAGCTAGGGATGATGGGAGTTGTAGTCCCCAAACATCTACAATTTGGGACTACAATTCCCATCATCCCTGACCGCTGGTCCTGTTGGCTAGGGATGATGGGAGTTGTAGTCCCCAAACATCTACAATTTGGGACTACAATTCCCATCATCCCTGACCACTGGTCCTGTTAGCTAGGGCTCATGGGAGTTGTAGTCCCCAAGCTTCTACAATTTGGGACTACAATTCCCATCATCCCTGACCACTGGTCCTGTTAGCTAGGGATCATGGGAGTTGTAGGCCCAAACATCTGGAGGGCCGCAGTTTGGGGATGCCTGGTCTTAAGGGAGAGGCGCCACATCCCTATGTCTTATTTTCAGGGGATGGCTTCTATTTCTCCAATGTGTAGAAATCCTGCTACGGCTTATTTGAGGAGAAACAGAGTATCTGACATTCAGAAGATACCTCAAGGCAGCCCTGTTTAGGGAAGCTTTTAACCTGTGATTTTAATGTATTTTTGTATCTGTTGGAGGCCGCCCCGAGTGGCTGGGGAGACCCGGCCAGATGGGCAGGGTACAAATAAAAGAATTATTATTATTATTATCATCACTATTCCTTTTATTCCACAGTAAAGAGGACGGGAGGGCAAGAGCGGAGACTGACCCAGAGCCTTCAGACGGGGGAGAAGCTGCCCACAGTGTTGACCCTCCTGTGGTTAGGGCACAAGTCAAGGGGCATTCATCTCCACAAGAAGATGGGCATCCATCAAGGGGGCATCCATCTCCGCCAGAAGCCATGACCGACTCTGCAGAGTCGGAAGACATGGAAGAATCATGTGACGACGAAGCAACGATCAAAGAAGCAGAAAGGATCTGGGGACTCTTGAAAGTCTTCTATAGAGAAGGCGGCGAGCGTCCCATCAGCTTCTTTAAGTTTGTGACTGATCCAAACTCTTTTGCGCAAACCCTAGAGAACATGTATCACGTTTTATACCTGGTAAGACACGGGCTTGCGAAAATAAAGGCCGGTGAGGATGAGATTCCTGTTTTGGAGCCTCTAGATCCAGAGCAAGGTGGGGGCAGTTATGTTCCGCCACGAACCTCCGGCGTCATTCCGTTGAGCATTGCATGCTGGGAGCAGATTGTGGAGGTTTTTGAGATTTCTCAGCCCATGATTCCACCTACTCCAGAGCCATAGGCAGGAGATGAGCCAATCTGAATGCATCCTTAAGATTTGTAAGTTAAAAAAATGCTCTATGGTATATTTCTTTCATAATATTTCATGAATGTGAAATGAACGATGTTACGAAACACTGCTTTTGTCGATCAACTAAATAAAAGGCAATGTCACCATTAATGTAATTCAAAAACAGTCTTCTTGCATGCTGGGTTTCTGAAAAATAAGTCATGTCAGACTAATCTGATCTCATTTTTTGACAGAATTACAAGCCTGGTAGACGGAGGGAACACTGTGGATGTAGCCTATCTTGATTTCAGCAAGGCCTTTGACAAGGTGCCCCAGGATATTCTTGTAAAGAAGCTGGTAAAATGCGGGCTAGACAATGCTACCATTCAGTGGATTTGTAACTGGCTGACTGACCGAACCCAAAGGGTGCTCATCAATGGCTCCTCTTCATCCTGGAGAGAAGGGACTAGTGGGGTGCCACAGGGTTCTGTCTTGGGCCCAGTCTTCTTCAACATCTTGATCAAGGACTTGGATGATGGGCTTGAGGGCATCCTGATCAAGTTTGCAGATGACACCAAATTGGGAGGGGTGGCTAAGACCCCAGAGGACAGGATCACACTTCAAAATGACCTTAACAGATTAGAGAACTGGGCCAAGGCAAACAGGATGAATTTTAACAGGGAGTAAAGTACTACACTTGGGCAAAAAAAAGGAAAGGCACAAATACAGGATGGGTGACACCTGGCTTGAGAGCAGTACAAGTGAAAAGGATCTAGGAGTCTTGGTAGACCACAAACTTGACATGAGTCAACAGTGTGATGCAGCAGCTCAAAAAGCCAATGCAATTCTGGCTGCATCAATAGGAGTATAGCATCTAGATCAAGGGAAGGAATAGTACCACTGTATTCCGCTCTGGTCAGACCCCACCTGGAATACTGTGTCCAGTTCTGGGCACCACAGTTCAAGAAGGATACTGACAAGCTGGAACGTGTCCAGAGGAGGGCAACCAAAATGGTCCAAGGCCTGGAAACGATGCCTTATGAGGAACGGCTTAGGGAGCTGGGTATGTTTAGCCTGGAGAAGAGAAGGTTAAGGGGTGACATGATAGCCATGTTCAAATATATAAAAGGATGTCATATAGAGGAGGGAGAAAGGTTGTTTTCTGCTGCTCCAGAGAAGCGGACACGGAGCAATGGATTCAAACTACAAGAAAGAAGATTCCACCTCAACATTAGGAAGAACTTCCTGACAGTAAGAGCTGTTCGACAGTGGGATTTGCTGCCAAGGAGTGTGGTGGAGTCTCCTTCTTTGGAGGTCTTGAAGCAGAGGGTGAATACTGTCAGGGTGAATACTTGTGGTTGTTTTTTGTATCTTGGTTAAAAGACAAAATGCTAGGTATAATAAAATGAAGAATTCCCTAGATAACAAGATCCAGCTTTGGGACAAGTACTCTTTGGTGCCAAAACCCTAGCAAAGAGTGAAAATCACAAAATATGCAAAATAAGTGAGGAATTCTAAGTTGTTACAAGGAACACAAAGAGACACAAAATCCAAAGAAACAAACTTATTTTTAATAGGCTGATGATTCTTTTTTTCCTTTCACTGTGAAACCAAAAAAGGTGCAATTATGCTTCAGAATATAAGGACAAGAACACCACAACTATAGCAGTTAATAGTACCATGAAATTCCAAATTTTTCAAAGCCATTGGTTTTTCATGTACATTCTCAACATGTTTTCTCTTAAATAAATAAATATTGCAGAAAATAATAGTATGCAACTCTTATTGCTCTACATAAAACCTACAATTTATGTTTATTAGTTCACAATTTAACATACTTAGAAATAAATGCGTCACATGCCTATGTTTTTATCACTCGTGGGGAGGCCAAATTTCCATTGGTAGGAGCAGGGTCTAAAGATGAACCGATTTGTCCCAGAATTGAAATTTAACTATTTTTTTACCATACGCCTGAGATAAGATCAAGGGAGGAAACATTTTCGATTTTTTTTTTATTTTTTTATGACCCACCCTATTGCTTAGTGCTGGAAAAGATGGGAAGAATCGCCCACTGATGAAAGTCAAAGGCCCCCGATTCTTATAAGGACAAGCTCTCTTGCAGGTGTGAACATGTGCCACACACTCTCTACTGCAGTGTTTCCCAACCTTGTGCCTCCAGATGTTTTGGGACTACAATTCCCATCATCCCTGATCACTGGTCTTGCTAGCGAGGGATGATGGGAGTTGTAGTCCCAAAACATCTGGAGGCACAAGGTTGGGAAACACTGCTCTACTGGAGTAGATAGTCCAGGCTGCTTCTCCCTCTCCTGCCCCAGGTGCCTTTCTCCCATAAACCTTGTGCTATGGGGCACATCCACCACATAGGATAGTAAGTGCCTGATTCCCCACACCTTTCCCAACATCCCGCTGCAACCGAGTTAGGAAATCTACTGCCTTTAGGCCAGTGATGGCTAACCTTGACCCTCCAGATGTTTTGGGACTACAACTCCCATCATCCCTGACCACTGGTCCTGTTAGCTAGGGATCATGGGAGTTGTAGTCCCCAAACATCTACAATTTGGGACTACAATTCCCATCATCCCTGACCACTGGTCCTGTTAGCTAGGGATGATGGGAGTTGTAGTCCCCAAACATCTACAATTTGGGACTACAATTCCCATCATCCCTGACCACTGGTCCTGTTAGCTAGGGATGATGGGAGTTGTAGTCCCCAAACATCTACAATTTGGGACTACAATTCCCATCATCCCTGACCACTGGTTATTATATTATTATTATAATAATTATTATTATTATAGCACTCTGAGAAAAGGGGCAGACATAAGAGCTGTACATTGAAAGGTTTTATACGGCAACTGTTTTCTCTGAAGAAAACGTGGCATTCAGAAATCTTGGCGTCCCAAAAACACCCACTGCACCAAGTAAAAAATATCAAAAGGCTTAATAAAAAAATATCATGGCGGGATGAGGCCGAATACACCAAGTGCAATATCAGCGAGTCGTTCAGCGCTCTTCCTCAGGCACAAAACCAAACAAAAGAAAAACACGTAAAGAATCGATGGCAGCTCACAAATATATTTCTCATTTAACATGAAAGAGACACAAGAACAAAAACCAACGGTTGTGGTTTTTTATAGTCCCATAATAAGCGTGCGAAGAAGTGACCAAACCAAAGTGCAACTATACTCCCTTTCAGTACCACCTAATAACCTACCGTATTTTTCGCTCCATAACGCGCACTTTTTTCCTTCGTCTTTTTGAACAGAATAGGAGTAATGTATGCTTTCTGTTTCATTTGAGTCTTTGGTGAATAAAACGTCTTGGTTAGTAGATCAGTGAGACGCACAGAAAAACATAGAAAAACTTGAGAATACTCACTGATCTACTAACCAAGACGTTTTATTCACCAAAGACTCAAATGAAACAAAACAAAATAAAATAAAAAAATTCCTTCCAGTAGCACCTTAGAGACCAACTCAGTTTGTTCTTGGTATGAGCTTTCGTGTGCATGCACACTTCTTCAGATACACTGAAACAGAAGTCACCAGACCCTTATATATAGTGAGAGGGTGGGGAGGGGTATTACTCAGAGGGGTGGTGGGAATGGGTGATTGACTCAATGGGTATGGTAAACCTGTTGACGACGGTTAACGACTGCAATTAAGTTTGTTCTTGGTCTGAGCTTTCGTGTGCATGCACACTTCTTCAGATACACTGAAACAGAAGTCACCAGACCCTTATATATAGTGAGAGGGTGGGGAGGGGTATTACTCAGAGGGGTGGTGGGAATGGGTGATTGACTCAATGGGTATGGTAAACCTGTTGACGACTGTCAACGACTGCAATTAGTCTTACAGGAAAAAGCAAGGGGTGACTGTTAACGACTGCAATTAGTCTTACAGGAAAAAGCAAGGGGTGAGAAGGTTAAAAAAGCTTTGTCATGTATAATGAGATAAGAATCCAATGTCTTTGTTCAGACCAGGTCTCTCCATGGTTTTAAGCTTGGTCATGAGTTGCAATTCAGCAACTTCTCTTTCCAGTCTATTTCTGAAATTCCTTTGCAATAAGGATCCTTACGCCAAAGGATAAATGGACATAAATCTGACATCAGGAACCACAAGACAGAGAAACCAGTAGGAGAGCACTTCAATTTCCCAGGACACTCTATACAAGATCTCAAAGTAGCTGTCTTATTGCAAAGGAATTTCAGAAATAGGCTGGAAAGAGAAGTTGCTGAATTGCAACTCATGACCAAGCTTAAAACCATGGAGAGACCTGGTCTGAACAAAGACATTGGATTCTTATCTCATTATACATGACAAAGCTTTTTTAACCTTCTCACCCCTTGCTTTTTCCTGTAAGACTAATTGCAGCCGTTAACCGTCATCAACAGGTTTACCACAGCTATCAGCCTATCACCCATTCCCACCACCCCTCTGAGTAATACCCCTCCCCACCCTCTCACTATATACAAGGGTCTGGTGACTTCTGTTTCAGTGTATCTGAAGAAGTGTGCATGCACACGGAAGCTCATACCAAGAACAAACTTAGTCTTAGTTGGTCTCTAAGGTGCTACTGGAAGGAATTGTCTTATTTTATTTTGTTTTGGCTATGACAGACCAACACGGCTATCTACCTTTAACTCAAATGAAACAGACGAGCTGAAGAAGGCATCGTCCGAAACAGGGCCCTGTCCTGGGTTCCAGTTCTCGCATCTCGGAAGCCTCAACTTCCATCCTCAAAAGACTTTGCTTTGCAAAACTACCACCACTGTTTAAGATTGTATTCCAATCGGAAATAGTGGATTTGGTTTGATTCTACTTGTGAGTAAACTTACTCTTAGGTTAAAACATTCAGCCTGAGTTCTTGGGAACTTTTGTACTAGTCTCCACTAAAGCAGTGGTCCTCAACCCCCGGTCCGCAGCCCGGTACCGGTCCGTGGATCAAATGGTACCGGGCCGCCCAAAGAACATTGAATTATTTCCATTTTATTTACTGTGGTGTTAAAATGTTCAATCACTTTATATTCATTTTTGGGTGTAACTGTATTTTATTTTGAAGGCATGTTTAAATACAATTAAATCAAAATTATGACATCAAAACAATCTAAAATGTAAACAATCAATGTCCCCCCCCCCCCCCAGCGGGCCGCGGTAAAATTATCAAACGTTGACCGGTCCACGGCGATAAAAAGGTTGGGGAGCACTGGGTTAAAGGAAGGCAGCCAAAACCACCTGCTCACCACCTGAGATGGACGGGGCAAAACGCAACCCAAGATGCCGCCGCCGCCACCATTACCTCCTTCCTACTCTCAGGTAAGTGATGGGAAATTGCAAAAGCAGACTATTTGACACCAAGTTGGGAGGGAAGATTTTGGCAGCAGTGTCCCCCGCCCCCCCCATAACAGAAATTTGTTCTAAAACAGTTCCACTGCTACACAGTATAGTCCATGAGTTTAACTTATGAAAATAAAGGTAGTTGCTCTTCACAAGTTGTCTCATATAGGTAGTTATATTCTCCAAACACCATATACAGGCGAAACTCAAAAAATTAGAATATCGTGGAAAGGGTCATTTCTTTCAGTAATTCAACTTAAAAGGTGAAACTAATATACGAGATAGACTCATGACATGCCAAGCGAGATATGTCAAACCTTTATTTGTCATAATTGTGATGATTATGGCGTACAGCTGAGGAGAACCCCAACTTAACCATTTCAACTTGGGGGTTTTCCTCAGCTGCACGCCATAATCATCACAATTATAACAAACTAGCTGGCCCGGCCACGCGTTGCTGTGGGTTATCTTGTGAAATTGGATAAGAAACAAAGGCTTGACATATCTCGCTTTGCATGTCATGAGTCTATCTCCTATATAGCTGTGGCTGTGTCCCTGCGTCCAACTTTCCGTGTGTCACGGAAGTGCGCTACTGCGCATGCCCAACACGGAGTGCCGGTGCTCCGGGGGCCGAGCGCCCAGCTGTGTCCGGCCGGGGAGGATGGACGCCGCCGGCGGCCCCGGTCATCGTGGCGCAAGGGCGGCCCTGGGGCGCCGAGCGGCTTCCCCGCGCATCTGGATGGGGCGGCCGCCAAACTCATGGGTGCGGCGGCGGCGGGAGGAGCGGCGGCGGGCGGCGTTCTCAGGCGGAGGTGGGATGCGGGGGCCCCGCCCCCTGCCCGCCTCGCGCTGCCGCCCGGTCGCCGGAGATGGGGGGGAGGTGTGTGTGTGTGTGGGAGGGAGAGAGAGAGGCGAGCTATTTGTGGAGGTGTGGGAAGTGGGGGGGAGGTGGGTGGGGGGGAGGTGTGTGTGTGTGTGAGAGAGAGAGAGGTGTGTGTGGGGGAGAGAGAGAGAGGCGAGCTGTGTGTGGAGGTGGGGGAGATGGGTGTGGGGGGATGTGTGTGTGTGGGTGGGTGGGTGTGTGGGAGGGAGAGGGAGGCGAACTGTTTGTGGAGGTGTGGGGGTGGGTGGGTGGGTGGGGGTTTGACCGCGTGTGTTCTAGCGCCCGTTGTTTTAATGGGCTAAAAACCACTAGTTTGTCATAATTGTGATGATTATGGCGTACAGCTGATGAGAACCCCAACTTAACCATTTCAACTTGGGGGTTTTCCTCAGCTGTACGCCATAATCATCACAATTATAACAAACTAGCTGGCCCGGCCACGCGTTGCTGTGGGTTATTTTGTGAAACTGGATAAGAAACAAAGGCTTGACATCTCTCGCTTGGCATGCCATGAGTCTATCTCCTATATTAAACTCCAGTAGCTCATGAAAACAGTTGCTTACATAAATGGCCTTTTCCACGCTATTCTAATTTGTCGAGTTTCACCTGTAAATAAGTAATATTTATACAGCTTGGACATTCTGAGACATGCAGTGGTTTTTTTTCGTCGTAGGCAGTCCATTTTTCTTCATGATCATATGTGAGGTGTTTTTTTTATTGATCACCATTGTTACCGGCAGATCTCAGGCCGGGCCGTGTCTGGCATTGTCTACTACATTGGAGGGGGGCTCCGAATCGTCCATGGGGAGAACGAGGCGGGTGCCCCTGATGACAAGTTCGTGGTCCCCAAACCCCAGCTCCTGGTCCAGGGGGTCCTCGGAACCGTTTCCCGCTGCCCTGCGAGATCCGCCAGACGTCAAGGAATCGGTGTTCACGGTGGAATCGCCGTAGGTCAAACTGATGTCTCCGTCGTTCAAAATCAGGTCTGAATCATCGTCTTTCAGCTGCTCTTGATTCTGAGTCAAAGAAAAGAGCTGTTTTACCAAGCAGCTAATATGCTGAGTTGATACCTCATCCTCATCCTTTATTCGACCGTCAGTCAGAAAAAAATACGTTTATCCATACAAAGTTAAAACATCGGAGAGGGTTTTTAAAACATAACTAACACTGAAATGGGCTAGACCAGTGATGGCTAACCTTGACACTCCAGATGTTTTGGAACTACAACTCCCATCATACCTGACCACTGGTCATGTTAGCTAGGGATGATGGGAGTTGTAGTTCCAAAACATATGGAGTGTCAAGGTTAGCCATCACTGGGCTAGACAGATAGCCCCAGGTCAATGCAGTCGATTTTAGTCTTGCGACGCTTGAAAGCTAAAAAAAGAAATTTGGCCACCAAGGAGGCTGTATTTCCAGTAGCATTATTCAGCAAGTACAAAACCTGGTTTTCTCTGGATAGGAAGCTAAATTGGACTAAAAGTGGAGCTATAAGATTTTGCCTAAGCTGTGTATAAGAAGGGCAAGTTAGGAGAATATGTTCGGTGGACTCAACCGCGCCCATGGCACAATGACAAGTTCTCTGAGCGTATGGTACTCCCCTGTACCTTCCCCACAATACCGCAGAATCAAGGGCATTTAATCTAGCCACTGTAAGAAGTCTACGGTATTCCACATAGTGGACTTCCGCAAGGTAGGGGGCTGGTATGGTCCGATGGATCTGGTCCCCTAGGAACATCCCTGGTTTTATCTGGGCTATATCTTCTTGCCTAGCAATATCACTCAGTCTCCGGGAAATCACAGCTCTGGCTTGAATGTACGTCATAGACTCGAAGTAGAGGTGTGACAATCTGCAGGATTGAACCTCATTAGCGACTTCCCTTTCCCACGATGATTGGAAATCATCCCTCGATATCAAGGGGGCGATACTCACTGGTTTAAAGCAAAGCTTGAGCCATAGCCAAAGCTTCGTCTTTAGGGTCACATACCGTAGGGCTTGCCAGCCGACCTCTAGTCTCATAGCCGCACCCGCTACAGAAGGAGGAATCCTAAGAAATCTCGTTTGGATAGAATCCAGTTTCAGAAAATCCCTACGGGTGCCCAAAGAGATACCCACCGAAAGAAGGGGAAGGACTTTGATTTCAGCAAGGCCTTTGACAAGGTGCCCCATGATATTCTTGTAAAGAAGCTGGTAAAATGCGGGCTAGACAATGCTACCATTCAGTGGATTTGTAACTGGCTGACTGACCGAACCCAAAGGGTGCTCATCAATGGATCCCCTTC
Source organism: Darevskia mixta (assembly GCA_034641385.1). Classification (NCBI taxonomy): domain Eukaryota; kingdom Metazoa; phylum Chordata; class Lepidosauria; order Squamata; family Lacertidae; genus Darevskia; species Darevskia mixta. The sequence continues at coordinate 62,833 of JAWWNH010000153.1, forward strand.
ATCCTGGAGAGAAGTGACTAGTGGGGTGCCACAGGGTTCTGTCTTGGGCCCAGTCTTAGTCAACATCTTTATCAATGACTTGGATGATGGGCTTGAGGGCATCCTGATCAAGTTTGCAGATGACACCAAATTGGGAGGGGTGGCTAATACCCCAGAGGAAAGGATCACACTTCAAAATGACCTTAACAGATTAGAGAACTGGGCCAAGGCAAACAGGATGAATTTTAACAGGGAGAAATGTAAAGTACTACACTTGGGCAAAAAAAATGAAAGGCACAAATACAGGATGGGTGACACCTGGCTTGAGAGCAGTACAAGTGAAAAGGATCTAGGAGTCTTGGTAGACCACAAACTTGACATGAGTCAACAGTGTGATGCAGCAGCTCAAAAAGCCAATGCAATTCTGGGCTGCATCAATAGGAGTATAGCATCTAGATCAAGGGAAGGAATAGTACCACTGTATTCCGCTCTGGTCAGACCCCACCTGGAATACTGTGTCCAGTTCTGGGCACCACAGTTCAAGAAGGATACTGACAAGCTGGAACGTGTCCAGAGGAGGGCAACCAAAATGGTCAAAGGCCTGGAAACGATGCCTTATGAGGAACGGCTTAGGGAGCTGGGTATGTTTAGCCTGGAGAAGAGAAGGTTCAGGGGTGATATGATAGCCATGTTCAAATATATCAAAGGATGTCATCTAGAGGAGGGAGAAAGGTTGTTTTCTGCTGCTCCAGAGAAGCGGACACGGAGCAATGGATTCAAACTACAAGAAAGAAGATTCCACCTAAACATTAGGAAGAATTTCTTGACAGTAAGAGCTGTTCGACAGTGGAATTTGCTGCCAAGGAGTGTGGTGGAGTCTTCTTCTTTGGAGGTCTTTAAGCAGAGGCTTGACAGCCACCTGTCAATAATGCTTTGATGGTGTTTCTGCTTGGCAGGGGGTTGGACTGGATGGCCCTTGGGGTCTCTTCCAACTCTAGGATTCTATGATTCTATGACTTTCATTTGAAAAAGTCTCAAGGCTACCTTCACTGATTGCGCCTGGTTCTTAGCATATAAGAGATCTAATCTGCATGGCTGCTTTGGTAATTATATAGTCTCTACTAGTAAATTAAGCCCGTTAAGATAACGGGCGCTAGAAATTATATGGGGGGAGCGGCGGCCACCCGCCTTTTCCTTTTAAACCCCGCCGCCCTCCTTCCCCTCGATCCGTCCGAGGGCTGCGCGCAATCCCGGCCAGGAGCAATCGTGGCAAAGGCGGCCCTGGCCGGCCTTGCCTCCCTCCCTCGCCGGCCCGCCCTCCCTCCCGCTTTGGGCGAGGGGCTGTCCCAAGCCGGCTTCCCCTTCCTTTCGGCGGTGACTGACAGAGATCGCAGCCAGTGCCCGCCCTGCGGAGGGGGGACTAACCCCAGCCTCTCCGGCGCAGCCCGGGAACCAACCTGGCGGCCACCTCCAGGGCAGGGCGAAGCGAGGCGAACGGGGCTTGCGCAGCGCGCGGGCAGGGCAAGGCAGGGCCGGGCAGCGCGCGATGGGCGCCGCAGGACTCGAGGCGGAGACGCCGCCGCCTCCGGAGCCCTGAGAGGGAGAGAGCGAGAGCCGCGCAGGAGGCGCCCCGGCCCAGGTAGCGGAGCCGGGCCCGGGGCGCGCCAAGACGCGCACAGCCGGCGAGCGGAGCGCGGGGTGAGGGCGGGGGATGGAACAAAGGGCGGAGCTGGAGCCGGGACTCCTGGGTCCCTTCGGGGAGGAGGGGGTCTTGCAGGAAGCGGGAGCCGGGATTCCCTTTCGCAGGTCCCGGGGCTTTAGCGGCACCAGGACGCCTGGGTCCTCCCGGGGGAAGGAGGTCAGAGGAGGCGGCTCAGGAGGAGGTGGAAGAGGCTCCGTGCAAGATGGCGGCGCTGCCCCAAGTGACACCGCGCGTGCGCCGCCGCTGACTTCCGGCCTGCGTCCCTGTTGGGGGGACGGACAGTAGAGCCGTCCAATCCCTGCGTCCCTCTGTGACATGCGCAGTGGCGCACTTCTGTGACACACAGAAAGTGGACGCAGGGACATAGCAAGATTATTATATAGGACTAGTGGACGTTCAGCCCATTACATTAACGGGCGCTAGAACATATTTCCGGTGACCCGTGGGGTGCGCAGCTCCCGCGCGTCCTCTCTCCCCCCCCCGCTTTGCAGGCTCCTCCATGGAGACCGCCGTCCCTGCTCCCGCGGCGGCCCCCTTCCCCCCGCTCTTCGCCCCAGGGCTGCACGGCATCTACGGCGAGTGCCGGCGCCTGTACCCGGAGCAGCCCAAACTGCTGCAGGTCACCGCCATTGGCGCAGGAGCTTCGGCGGGGCGGAGCGAGCGGCTTCCGTGTGAGGGCGAAGGAGCGGCCAGCTCCGTGTGAGGCGGCAGCACTGACCCAACTGACGCTGCGCCTGTGCACGGCTGTCCTCTCGGACACGCCCCCCTCTCCGCCCGCTCCGATCCCTGGCCGCCCGAAGTCTCTGCGTCCTCCAATCCCTGCGTCCCTCTGTGTGACATGCGCAGTGGCGCACTTCCGTGACACACAGAAAGTGGACGCAGGGACACAGCAAGATTATTATATAGGATGGGCCAGACAAGACCTATTTGGTCGAATTACTAGTCCCAGATATTTGAAGCAGTTAACCTGCTCTAGGGGGATTCCCGTTCATCGACCATCGATGGAGTCTCAGTCGGGCAGAGAAGACCATATTGGTCTTGGCATAGTTAGGTCGGAGCTCAGTCTGATTTGGAAACCGAAAAGCAATCGCAGCACTTGGCGCAAAAAGCTGCTCCAAGAATACAGGAACCCGTTTTGTACAGCCAAACCTCAGCAGCTGCGGAAACAAAACATACACAGAAAGGATTGCATGGTCATTCTGGGATGTTCTGCACATACCTCGTAAGCTTGGGGGCTGGTCAGGCACCTGGCAATGGGGCCACAGCAGCTCGGGAGCGTCGTTGTTAGAGGGGGGCCGCTGTGCGTCAGGAGGGGCTTCAGGTAACTGAAGGGGGCGTTATTAAGGCACAAAACACTTCAAGGATATAACAACAGGGAGAACATGTATAAGATTCAACACAGGTGGTACCTGACTCCATTAAAATGGTCAACAATTTAATAATAATAATAATAATAATAATAATAATAATAATAATAATAATTTATTATTTATACCCCGCCCATCTGGCCGGGTCTCCCCAGCCACTCTGGGCGGCTTCCAACAAACATTAAAATACATTAAAATATCACACATTAAAAACTTCCCTAAACAGGGCTGCCTTCAGGTGTTTTCTAAAGGTCAGGTAGTTATTTATCTCTTTGACATGGGATGGGAGGGCGTTCCACAGGGCGGGCGCCACCACCGAGAAGGCCCTCTGCCTGGTTCCCTGTAACCTCGCTTCTCGCAATGAGGGAACCGCCAGAAGGCCCTCGGCGCTGGATCTCAGTGTCCGGGCTGAACGGTGGGGGTGGAGACGCTCCTTCAGGTATCCAGGACCGAGGCCGTTTAGGGCTTTCAAGGTCAGCACTAGCACTTTGAATTGTGCTCGGAAACGGACTGGGAGCCAGTGTAGGTCTTTCAAGACCGGTGTTATGTGGTCCCGGCGGCCGCTCCCAGTCCCCAGTCTAGCTGCCGCATTCTGGATTAATTGCAGTTTCTGGGTCACCTTCAAAGGTAGCCCCACGTAGAGCGCATTGCAGTAGTCCAAGCGGGAGATAACTAGATCACTGTTAGCTAGGGATGATGGGAGTTGTAGTTCCAAAACATCTGGGGTGTCAAGGTTAGCCATCACTGTCCTAAAATAAGACACCGTCTTATATATTTTTCCCCCTCCAAAAAAACACAGTATGGCTTCTTTTCGGGGGATGTCTTATTTTAACTGCTCCGCGTCGGGACGCAGCTTAAGCAGGCATCCCCAAACTTCGGCCCTCCAGATGTTTTGGACAAAATTCCCATCATCCCTGACCACTGGTCCCGTTAGCTAGGGGTCATGGGAGTTGTAGTCCCCAAACATCTACAATTTGGGACTACAATTCCCATCATCCCTGACCACTGGTCCTGTTAGCTAGGGATGATGGGATTTGTAGTCCCCAAACACCTACAATTTGGTACTATAATTCCCATCATCCCTGACCACTGGTCCTGTTAGCTAGGGATCATGGGAGTTGTAGTCCCCAAACATCTACAATTTGGGACTACAATTCCCATCACCCCTGACCACTGGTCCTGTTAGCTAGGGATCATGGGAGTTGTAGTCCCCAAACATCTACAATTTGGGACTACAATTCCCATCATCCCTGACCACTGGTCCTGTTAGCTAGGGATCATGGGCGTTGTAGTCCCCAAACACCTACAATTTGGTACTATAATTCCCATCATCCCTGACCACTGTTCCTGTTAGCTAGGGATCATGGGAGTTGTAGGCCAAAACATCTGGAGGGCCGCACTTTGGGGATGCCTGGTGTTAAGGGAGAGGCGCCACGTCCCTATGTCTTATTTTCAGAGGATGGCTTATATTTCTCAAATGTGTAGAAATCCTCCTACGGCTTATTTTAGGGCTACGGCTTATTTGAGGAGAAACAGGGTAGTACAAAGGCCAAGAAGTAAGAGGAGGAGGAGAACCGGTTTTTATTTCTCTTAAGGATACTTATGGTCGAAGTTGTACCACAGCCGGAATAACCAGGCGCTCTCTGATTTGGTGCTTCTCCTTTCGTTTTCCGGCACTCCCTGAAACAAATCAACGAGGCACAATTACGGTATTTTGGTTCGCAAGAATCACACTCCAAACGAGGCATCTGGCGAGGATAAGAAACTCTGCTGCCTGCGACGACAGCCTGGCAAAACGTTAGTCTCAGAGGCTTGCAAGCCTTTTCAGAGACGTGAACCACAAACAGAATAATAATAATAATAATAATAATAATAATAATAATAATAATAATAATAAACATATTGTGTTAAATATGGAACCAAAATTAACATATTGTGTTAAATATGGAACCAAAATTAACATATTGTGTTAAATATGGAACCAACGAAGTTGTATTTTAATATCAGGAAGTTGATTAATTGAAGGCTATTTTTAATGCTGTACTTATGGTCCTGAATTTGTGGCTTCAGGAAGTTTATAAAGTGATTGCTTTATTTTTTTAATAACCCTGTTCTTAAGTATTTGAACTTGATATGCCAATAAAGGTTATGGTATTATAATAATAATAATAATAATAATTTATTATTTATACCCCGCCCATCTGGCTGGGCTTCCCCAGCCACTCTGGGCGGTTTCCAGGCAAATGTTAAAACAATACAGCATTAAATATGAAAAACTTCCCTAAACAGGGCTGCCTTGAGGTATCTTCTAAATGTCAGATAGTTATTCATCTCCTTAACCTCTGCTGGGAGGGCGTTCCACAGGGCGGGCGCCACCACCGAGAAGGCCCTCTGCCTGGTTCCCTGTAGCTTTGCTTCTCGCAGTGAGGGAACCGCCAGAAGGCCCTCGGCGCTGGACCTCAGTGTCCGGGCTGAACGATGGGGGTGGAGACGCTCCTTCAGGTATCCAGGACCGAGGCCGTTTAGGGCTTTCAAGGTCAGCACCAACACTTTGAATTGTGCTCGGAAACGTACTGGGAGCCAATGTAGTTCTCTCAGGACCGGTGTTATGTGGTCATGGCGGCTACTCCCAGTCACCAGTCTAGCTGCCGCATTCTGGATTAATTGCAGTTTCCGAGTCACCTTCAAAGGTAGCCCCACGTAGAGCGCATTGCAGTAGTCCAAGTGGGAGATAACTAGAGCATGCACCACTCTGGCGAGACAGTCTGCGGGCAGGTAGGGTCTCAGCCTGCGCACCAGATGGAGCTGGTAGACAGCTGCCCTGGACACAGAATTAACCTGCGCCTCCATGGACAGCTGTGAGTCCAAAGTGACTCCCAGGCTGCGCACCTGGTCCTTCAGGGGCACAGTTACCCCATTCAGGACCAGGGAGAAGGAATGTAAAGGCATTATGATGTTGATTGATGCAGAGAAAGCCTTTGACAATGTTTCGTGGAACAGTTACCCCATTCAGGACCAGGGAGTCCCCCACACCCGCCCGCCCCCTGTCCCCCCAAAACAGCACTTCTGTCTTGTCAGGATTCAACCTCAATCTGTTAGCCACCATCCATCCTCCAACCGCCTCCAGGCACTCTGCCTTGAAGGCAAGTCACCAATTTCTGCTGCTGCAGAAACAGAACGCGAAACCTTTTCGCATACAGAAATAAGAAATTGTTGACATGAGGAAATGAACCAAGATGCCGCCGCAACAAATGGGAGGATATCCACCATGGACACCCCTGTGTTTAGAGGCAGAGGAAAAGAGCACAGCCACCTACCACGTTCTCTTGATCTGCGTCCACGCCAACCCTGCGGAGAAGAGGAAGCAATTACTCAAGTTCCCCTGTGGGCTTCATCTACAAGGCCTCTCCCTGCCCAGATGGCTTAAAAGCTAAAAAACACAAGTCCACACAGCACTTGCTCTTGGCAGGAAGGGTGCGTGGTAGATAGATAGATAGATAATAGATTAGATAGATAGATAGATAGATAGATAGATGGATAGATAGATAGATAGATAGATGATAGATTAGATAGATAGATAGATGATAGATTAGATAGATAGATAGATAGATATAGATAGATAGATAGATAGATAGATAAGATAGATTAGATAGATAGATAGATAGATATAGATAGATAGATGATAGATTAGATAGATAAATAGATAGATATAGATAGATAGATAGATAGATAGATAGATAGATATAGATAGATAGATTGATAGATAGATTGATAGATGATAGATAGATAGATGATAGATATAGATAGCTAGCTAGCTAGCTAGCTAGATAGATAGATAGATAGATTGATAGATAGATAGATGATAGAGATAGATAGATAGATAGAACGGCTCCCTAAGCCGTTCCTCATAAGGCATCGTTTCCAGGCCTTTGACCATTTTGGTTGCCCTCTTCTGGACACGTTCCAGCTTGTCAGTATCCTTCTTGAACTGTGGTGCCCAGAACTGGACACAGTATTCCAGTTCTGCATGATGAAGACCGTAACACTACCCAAGTACATTTTCATCTTTGCTTGATTTACCTTCCATAACCCTATGTGTGAACAAGCTGGTGTGTGTTTCCCTAGCAGAAGCCCAATCCTAAGTTGGTCTAATCATGAGCAGAACCTTCTAAAGATTTGAGCTGCTCTCTCATTTCATGGCCATTGGCCCTGTGTGCTTTCGGCTAAGGATAACCTTGGCTGACAGATTCTGGTTGTGGACATCATTTCTCTGAAGCTAGGTCCTTTTGTGCTCACTAGAAGGACAGATCCTGAAGTTGAGGCTCCAGTACTTTGGCCACCTCATGAGAAGAGAAGACTCCCTAGAAAAGACCCTGATGTTGGGAAAGATGGAGGGCACAAGGAGAAGGGGACGGCAGAGGATGAGATGGTTGGACAGTGTTCTCGAAGCTACTAACATGAGTTTGGCCAAACTGCGAGAGGCAGTGGAGGATAGGCGTGCCTGGCGTGCTCTGGTCCATGGGGTCACGAAGAGTCGGACACGACTGAACGACTGAACAACAACAACAACAGATAGATAGATAGATAGATAGATAGATAGATAGATAGATAGGCAGTGGAAGACAGGAGTGCCTGGCGTGCTCTGGTCCAGGGGGTCACGAAGAGTCGGACACGACTGAACGACTGAACAGCAACAAGAATAGATAGATAGATAGATAGATAGATAGGCAGTGGAAGACAGGAGTGCCTGGCGTGCTCTGGTCCATGGGGTCACGAAGAGTCGGACACGACTGAACGACTCGACAACAACAACAGGCAGATAGATAGATAGATAGATAGATAGATTAGATAGATAGATGATAGATAGATGATAGATAGATAGATAGAGATAGATGATAGATAGATAGATAGATAGATAGATAGATAGAGATAGATAGATGATAGATAGATAGATAGATAGATAGATAGATAGATATAGATAGATAGATGATAGATAGATACCCTGTTTCCCCTATTTTAAGATGTAGTCATAAAATAAGCCATAGCAGGATTTTTTCGCATTTGCGAAATATAAGCCGTACCCCGAAAAGAAGCCATAGTGATAGGCGCAGTTCTGGAGGGCGCCAAGGAAAACGCGGGGCTGGGCTTACGTAATAAAAATAAGACATTCCCTCAAAATAAGCCATAGTGCGTTTTCTTGAGGAAAAAAATATATAAGACGGTGTCTTAAAATAGGGGAAACACGGTAGATGATATAGATAGATAGATAGATAGATAGATAGATAGATAGATAGATAGATAGATAGATAGATATAGATAGAGAGAAACCACCTTTTTTCCTCACACAAAAAGCAAACTACTGTTTTAAAAAAATAAATTAAATTATGAAATGTCCATAACAAATTACACCTGCCCCGCAGTCCTACGCATGCCTGCTCCAGTCTTTTTAAGGGTTTTCACGTCGCTGTGGACCACCCTAATGTTTTGCAGGAGGGAGGCATAGAATAACTTCGTAAATGAAGCCCCACTAAGTTCGACAGGACTTGCTCCCCACTAGGCTATGTACGTCAAGCACTGCAGTCTTGGATTTCTACATTAATCCAACTGCATCTGGCCACTAATTTTATCCTTCTCATTAAGTCCTGTGACCAAGGAGACACCCAGTGGCTAAATGGAGACATTTCGCAAGCGCACTTCCCCCACCATGCAGTTCCCGCTTAACACTCTCACTTCAGAAAGACGGACCCTCAGATTCCATTGTTAGGAAAGGAAATAAACAGGGTGGATTTAACTTTTTGATTTCATCACATCCCCACCATACATGATACATTGTACAGATCACAGCAGGATTCCTTAGCTAAGGCAACAGCGCAAGACGCGCGCCGCCACTCACCTGATATGAAGGCACGACAGCATAGGGGTGGTGCCGCCTCCAAACACCCAGACGGTGAAGAAGACGATGAGAAGCGTCGTGCTGAACATCATCTGCCGGGCATAGGTGGCCGTGTCCCGAATGGCCAGCGCAAAAGCCATGGCTCCACGGAGGCCTGGGAAGAAATAATAATAATAATAATAATAATAATAATAATTTATTATTTGTACCCCGCCCATCTGGCCGGGTCCCCCCAGCCACTCTGGGCGGCTTCCAACAAACATTAAAATATCACACATAAAAAACTTCCCTAAACAGGGCTGCCTTCAGGTGTTTTCCTAAATGTCAGGTAGTTATTTATCTCTTTGACATGGGATGGGAGGGCGTTCCACAGGGCGGGCGCCACCACCGAGAAGGCCCTCTGCCTGGTTCCCTGGAGCTTTGCTTCTCGCAGTGAGGGAACCGCCAGAAGGCCCTCGGCGCTGGACCTCAGTGTCCGGGCAGAACGATGGGGGTGGAGACGCTCCTTCAGGTATACTGGACCGAGGCCGTTTAGGGCTTTAAAGGTCAGCACCAACACTTTGAATTGTGCTCAGAAACGTACTGGGAGCCAGTGTAGGTCTTTCAAGACCGGTGTTATGTGGTCATGGCGGCTACTCCCAGTCCCCAGTCTAGCTGCCGCATTCTGGATTAATTGCAGTTTCCGGGTCACCTTCAAAGGGAGCCCCACATAGAGCGCATTGCAGTAGTCCAAGCGGGAGATAACTAGAGCATGCACCACTCTGGCGAGACAGTCCGCGGACAGGTAGGGTCTCAGCCTGCGTCCCAGATGGAGCTGCCCTGGACACAGAATTAACCTGCGCCTCCATGGACAGCTGTGAGTCCAAAATGACTCCCAGGCTGCGCACCTGGTCCTTCAGGGGCACAGTTACCCCATTCAGGACCAGGGAGAAGGATTGTAAAGGCATTATGATGTTGATTGATGCAGAGAAAGCCTTTGACAATGTTTCGTGGAACAGTTACCCCATTCAGGACCAGGGAGTCCCCCACACCTTCTCGCCCCCTGTCCCCCAAGAACAGTACTTCTGTCTTGTCAGGATTCAACCTCAATCTGTTAGCCGCCTCAATCTGTTATGTTGTCTCGGCGATTACTTATGAAAATAATCTATGAAGGGATGGATATGAAACACCCCAACAGGTGATTACTCACCAGCAAACATCATCATATGTTGGAGATTTGTCCCGATCTTGTTTCTTCTCCCCAAATTAAGCAGGAAAGAGAGAGGGTAGATGTTGGCAGCTCTCCCCAGGAATACAGCCAGCTAGATTTGAGCACACATTAAGGATTTTTCCCCCCTTGTTGACGGGCTTGCGAAAATTCCTTCCAGTAGCACCTTAGAGACCAACTCAGTTTGTTCTTGGTATGAGCTTTCGTGTGCATGCACCCTTCTTCAGATACACTGAAACAGAAGTCACCAGACCCTTATATATAGTGAGAGGGTGGGGAGGGGTATTACTCAGAGGGGTGGTGGGAATGGGTGATTGACTCAATGGGTATGGTAAACCTGTTGACGACTGTCAACGACTGCAATTAGTCTTACAGGAAAAAGCAAGGGGTGACTGTTAACGACTGCAATTAGTCTTACAGGAAAAAGCAAGGGGCGAGAAGGTTAAAAAAGCTTTGTCATGTATAATGAGATAAGAATCCAATGTCTTTGTTCAGACCAGGTCTCTTTTAATCTTCTCACCCCTTGCTTTTTCCTGTGAGACCAATTGCAGTCGTTAACCGTCATCAACAGGTTTACCACAGCTATCAGCCTATCACCCATTCCCACCACCCTTCTGAGTAATACCCCTCCCCACCCTCTCACTATGTATAAGGGTCTGGTGACTTCTGTCTCAGTGTATCTGAAGAAGTGTGCATGCACACAAAAGCTCAGACCAAGAACAAACTGAGTTGGTCTCGAAGGTGCTACTGGAAGGAATTTTTTTATTTTGTTTCAACTATGACAGACCAACACGGCTATCTACCTGTAACTCGTCATTTGCAACACTCAGCAGCCGTAAACACTGATAATTTCCTGCTTATGGTGGAACGATATGCTCCCAGGCATATCTGTCCCTTTCCTTTTCCATTCTGTTATCCTATGCAACTTACGCTGTTGTTATTTATATCTGAGGTTTCCCCCCATTCCATATCTGTTGATTGGGGAGGTGGCAATAGGAAGGCGCAGCAGAGACTGTATTTCCTGAGAGATCTAAGGAAAAACCATTTTCCACAAAAGCTGCTGCTTGCCTTCTATCCCTGTGCCATTGAGAGCGTGCTCACTTCTGGCTTATGTGTGTGGTACGGAAGCTGTACTACCAAGGGCAGGATGGGGTTGGGCAGAGTTGTGAAGGCAGCAGAGAGCATTGTTGGCTGCTCGCTCTCCACCTTACAGCAGATTTGTGCCACCAGGTGCCACAGAAAGGCACTGGACATAGTGAAAGATCCATCGCATCCTGGTCACCGTCTCTTTGAACTTTTGCCATCGGGACGGAGATACAGGACGATGTCGACAAGAACAAGCCGTCTTAGAAACAGCTTCTTCTCCAGAGCGATCTCGGCCTTAAATGGGAAGCCTGGACTTTGAAGTCATCTAATCTTACCTGTTATGTTTTAACAAAATAAAATTAAAAAAAATTCCTTCCAGTAGCACCTTAGAGACCAACTCAGTTTGTTCTTGGTATGAGCTTTCGTGTGCATGCACACTTCTTCAGATACACTGAAACAGAAGTCACCAGACCCTTATATATAGTGAGAGGGTGGGGAGGGGTATTACTCAGAGGGGTGGTGGGAATGGGTCAAAGGTTGATAGCTGTGATAAACCTGTTGATGACGGTTAACGGCTGCAATTAGTCTTACAGGAAAAAGCAAGGGGTGAGAAGGTTAAAAAAGCTTTGTCATGTATAATGAGATAAGAATCCAATGTCTTTGTTCAGACCAGGTCTCTCCATGGTTTTAAGCTTGGTAATGAGTTGCAATTCAGCAACTTCTCTTTCCAGTCTATTTCTGAAATTCCTTTGCAATAAGACAGCTACTTTGAGATCTTGTATAGAGTGTCCTGGGAGATGGAAGTGCTCTCCTACTGGTTTCTCTGTCTTGTGATTCCTGATGTCAGATTTATGTCCATTTATCCTTTGTTATGTTTTAATCAGTGTGTATGGTTTTAATCAGTGTGTATGGTTTGAATCAGTGTTTTTGTAGTTGTTTTGTCTTTGCGTGGAGTGCCCTATCTGGGTGGATGGAGCAGCCAAGTCATTTCGTTGTCCCCGAAGGGGACAATGACAATAAAATATTTTCTATTCTATTCTATTCTATTCTATTCTATTCTATTCTATTCTATTCTATTCTATTCTATTCAAAAGGCAACTTCTACTCTTCCGCAATAAAAGGATACGAAAGCTCCCACGACAAATGTTGGATTAAACACGTGATTCTGGAAGGTGAACAGCGTCAGGCCCATGTAGGAGAAGATGAAGTTTTCAGCCAAGAAATTGAGGAGCTCAAACAACTAAAGCAAAAAAAAACCCACACAAACACAAGGGAGAGAGAAGGAATATCAGTTATAGCTGTGACACATGTCAAGATAGTATAGAAAACACCAAGTACCGTGTTTCTCCTAAAATAAGACACCGTCTAATATTTTTCTTTTCCTCAAAAAAACACAGTATGGCTTATTTTCGGGGGATGTCTTATTTTAACTGCTCCGCGTCGGGACGCAGCTTAAGCAGGCATCCGCAAACTTCGGCCCTCCGGATGTTTGGGACTAAAATTCCCATCATCCCTGACCACTGGTCCCTAGCTAACCGGACCAGTGGTCAGGGATGATGGGAATTGTAGTCCCAAATTGTAGATGTTTGGGGACTACAACTCCCATGATCCCTAGCTAACCGGACCAGTGGTCAGGGATGATGGGAATTGTAGTCCCAAATTGTAGATGTTCAGGGACTACAACTCCCATGATCCCTAGCTAACCGGACCAGTGGTCAGGGATGATGGGAATTGTAGTCTCAAATTGTAGATGTTTGGGGACTACAACTCCCATCATCCCTAGCTAACCGGACCAGTGGTGAGGGATGATGGGAATTTTAGTCCAAAACATCTGGAGGGCCGAAGTTTGGGGATGCCTGCTTAAGCTGCGTCCCAACGCGGAGCAGTTAAAATAAGACATCCCCCGAAAATAAGCCATACTGTGTTTTTTTGAGGGGGGAGGAGAAATAAGACGGTGTCTTATTTTAGGAGAAACACAGTATTAAGGAGAATGAAATTGGTTGATGAAGGGGCAGCGGGACCCGCAGGTCGCCACTTGGGACACCCAAAGACTCACCTGTTTCGTTCTGTGCTGGGACTCAGTGGACAAGTTGTTATAAGTATAATGGGCCTGAGTGATGCCGCAAAACAGCACAGCTACAACACCTGGAGGCAGAGAATTATATTAAAACTGGCACAAAGCACATGGAACGGAGATGTGTTTCAAGCAGTACTGCTTTTCTGTTGGACGGAGCTTCTTTCCCATACATAATAATAATAATAATAATAATAATAATAATAATAATAATTTTTTATTTGTACCCCGCCCATCTGGCTGGGTCTCCCCAGCCACTCTGGGCGGCTTCCAACAAATATTAAAATACATCAAAATCACAAGTGAAAAACTTCCCTAAACAGGGCTGCATTCAGGTATTTCCTAAATGTTATATAGTTGTTGATCCCTTTGACCTCTGCTGGGAGGGCGTTCCACAGGGCGGGCGCCACCACCGAGAAGGCCCTCTGCCTGGTTCCCTGTAGCTTTGCTTCTCGCAGTGAGGGAACCGCCAGAAGGCCCTCGGCGCTGGATCTCAGTGTCCGGGCTGAACGATGGGGGTGGAGACGCTCCTTCAGGTATACAGGACCGAGGCCGTTTAGGGCTTTCAAGGTCAGCACCAACACTTTGAATTGTGCTCGGAAACGTACTGGGAGCCAATGTAGATCTTTCAAGACCGGTGTTATGTGGTCCCGGCGGCCGCTCCCAGTCACCAGTCTAGCTGCCGCATTCTGGATTAATTGCAGTTTCTGGGTCACCTTCAAAGGTAGCCCCACGTAGAGCGCATTGCAGTAGTCCAAGCGGGAGATAACTAGAGCATGCACCACTCTGGCGAGACAGTCTGCGGGCAGGTAGGGTCTCATCCAGCGTCCCAGATGGAGCTGCCCTGGATACAGAATTAACCTGCGCCTCCATGGACAGCTGTGAGTCCAAAATGACTCCCAGGCTGCGCACCTGGTCCTTCAGGGGCACAGTAACCCCATTCAGGACCAGGGAGTCCCCCACACCCGCTCGCACCCTGTCCCCCAAAAACAGCACTTCTGTCTTGTCAGGATTCAACCTCAATCTGTTAGCCGCCATCGATCCTCCAACCGCCTCCAGACACTCACACAGGACCTTCACCGCCTTCACTGGTTCTGATTTGAAAGAGAGGTAGAGCTGGGTATCATCCGCAGACTGATGAACACCCAGCCCAAACCCCCTGATGATCTCTCCCAGCGGCTTCATATAGATATTAAAAAGCATGGGGGAGAGGACGGAGCCCTGAGGCACCCCACAAGTGAGAGCCCAGGGGTCTGAACACTCATCCCCCACCACCACTTTCTGAACACGGCCCAGGAGGAAGGAGCGGAACCACTGTATAACAGTGCCCCCAGCTCCCAACCCCTCTAGACGGTCCAGAAGGATGTTATGGTCGATGGTGTCAAAGGCCGCTGAGAGATCCAGCAGAACCAGGAAACAGCTCTCACCTTTGTCCCTAGCCCGCCGGAGATCCTCGACCAGCGCGACCAAGGCAGTTTCAGTCCCGTGGTGAGGCCTGAATCCCGATTGGAAGGGATCCAAATGGTCCGCTTCTTCCAGGCGTGCCTGGAGTTGTTCAGCAACCACAGCAACCAAGAATGGAAGATTTGACACGAGGGGAAACCAGGGTGGATAAAAATCAATGATTTTTAAAAAATAAATAAAAAAAAATCGGATTTTTTTGATTTAAATTGGATTTTTTAAAATAAAATGCTTTTGGAGGAAAAATCTTTCTAAAGATAGTCTTCTATTTAAGTTACATTGTAGTCCAAAGGCTATTCATCAGGAAATAAGGATTTGTTTTAAGTTTATCAAGTGTGCTAAAACTCAGTCTAAGTTTTTTTTTTTAATGTTTAACCACATCAGTTAACAAACATGGATACATATGCTATCATGTTATTGTTTTAGTTAAATAAATGGTTTAAATGGTTATTAAGGAAATGATTATTTTACTCCTTCTCCTTGTTTAAATGGTTATTACCCTGTTTCCCCTTTTTTAATACGTAGTCATAAAGTAAGCCATGGCAGAGTTTTTTTACCTTTGTGAGAAGTAAGACGTACCCCAAAAGTAAGCCGTGGTGCCGCCACAGGGGGAGGCTGTACCGTACCATACTGACGTAATAAAAATAAGACATCCCCCCGAAAATAAGCCACCCTGTGTTTTTTTTGGGGGAAAAAAATTATAAGACGGTGTCTTAAAAAGGGGGAAAGACGGTAAGGAAATGATTCTTTTTCTCCTTCCAATAAAGTACAGCCGAAAAGTTGTCCAAATATAAACCGTTAACTTACTAAACCTCACCATAATTTCATAATTATCTGTCTATGTATTTCTAGTAGTAGAACCAAATCAGTAATTTTTGATATAACTGTAAAAACTACTCTGAAAATTTATTATTCCAAAAATGAAACCTTCATATGGTTGTAAATATTAAGATTATACCAGCAAGAAGGAGTCTTTCTGTAAAGAAAATATTTAAATCAAGCCTTACTGACTAGTGATTTAAATTGTGATTTAAATCAATTTGATTTACCGTATTTTTCGCTCCATAACGCGCAACGGACCATAACGCGCACCTAGTTTTTTTAGGAGGAAAGGGGGAAAGCCCCCCTTTTTGAGGATCAGTTCAAAGTTGTGCATCTTCTTTTGGAAGAAGAAAAGCCCCATTTGCAAAAGGATCAGCTCAAAGTTGTGCTGCTGCTGCTTTTGCAAAGGAGAAAAGACCCATTTGCAAAAGGAGCAGCTCAAAGTTGTTGTGCTGCTGCTTTTGCAAAGGAGAAAAGACCCATTTGCAAAAGGAGCAGCTCAAAGTTGTGCTGCTGCTGCTTTTGCAAAGGAGAAAAGACCCATTTGCAAAAGGAGCAGCTCAAAGTTGTTGTGCTGCTGCTTTTGCAAAGGAGAAAAGACCCATTTGCAAAAGGAGCAGCTCAAAGCCCTTTCTACCGTTTCCAAACAGATAATCTCATCAGCCAGTCACATGTCGCTGGGGAAACCAACAGCCTCCTCTGCAGGAAGGGAGCCAGCGACCTGATCTCTCTTCCCGATCTCTTGCTGATCAGCTGGAAAGCGGCAGCCTTTCAACACCGCCTTCTCTCTTTGTCAAAGAAAAAGCTCGATCTTCTTTTGGTCCCTGGGCAATTCAGCTCCAGGGACCATGCATTCGCTCCATAACGCGCACAGACTTTTCCCCTTCCTTTTTAGAAGGAAAAAATGCGCGTTATGGAGCAAAAAATACGGTAAATCAAATCCACCCTGAACCCAACACACACAGACAAGCAGACAGGCCATCGCTTACCTGTAAAGCCACAAGCTTCAGCCAATAGAAACGTGCTCCAAGACATCAGGAAGAACAGGCCTGTTTCCAGCAGCTGGAACTCACGGAGTTTGGTGAACTTGGTGACGTGACAGAGGAGTTAAGGAAAAGACACAGCTGGGCTCCTCTGCGGATGAAAATATTCAGCAGGGGGAAACAGAGCAAGAAGCAAGTCATCTCCCAATTGGATTATTCAGGCCCCGAAGGACAGTCATATATGCATGTTGATTATTTGCACTGTTACCCTGCTGATTCATGCTTTGCTAGCAGGAAGTATCAGGATCTTTTAGAAATAGCAAAAATAAAAACAACCCCCCCCCCAAACTGATAGTGTGATTTCTGAGTTTGGACCCAACATTAGGGTGGGTCATAAAAAATAAAATTTCGGAAATGTTTCCTCCCTTGATCTTATCTCAGGCGTATGGTATAAACATAGTTAAATTTCAAATTGGGGACAAATTGGTTAATCTTTAGACCCTGCTCCTACCAATGGAAATTCTGCCTCCCCACGAGTGATAAAAACATAGGCATTTGACTCATTTAATTATCAGTATGTTAAATTGTGAACTAATAAACATAAAATTGTAGGTTTTATGTAGAGCAATAATAGTTGCATACTATTATGAGTGGCGTTGTATTGTTTATGTTTAGTACACCGTTTGCTTAATTGTTCCATATAACTTTTTCAAAACCATTGGTTTTTCATGTACATTATCAACATGTTTTATCTTAAATAAATATTGCAGAAAATATTAGTTAACAGGATCAGTGGTCAGGGATGATGGGAGTTGTAGTCCCAAAACAGCTAGAGTGTCAAGGTTAGCCATCACTGGCCCAAGCAGTGGTGGCTAACCTTGACACCCCAGATGTTTTGGAACTACAACTCCCATCATCCCTAGCTAACAGGATCAGTGGTCAGGGATGATGGGAGTTGTAGTCCCAAAACATCTGGAGTGTCAAGGTTAGCCATCACTGGTTTAGAACCACACCTCCCCCCCTTCCCAAAGTTACACACTCTTGTATTACGCTGAAGAACAATGGTTTGAATTGGCAGAGACGCGAAGCAGTTAGAAAGGTGAGTAACACTCCTTGAACTGAAAGGATATCAAAGCAGTCACAACCCCAGTAGCTGCTCCCATGGCAAACGATCCGCTGAAGATCCCCAGGAAAACCCCAATGGACTTGAACATTGCCGTTAAATCAAAAGTGTGGCTGTTGTCCCCCGCTGGTTGGTAGGCGACAATCGAGCTGGATGCAAACATACACAAAGGTTTCTTGTTAGCATGCCTTGCTGGGTATCACGATGCATTGCAGGGCAGCTGTGTGGGTAGGTAGATTTATTTCGGCCATTGGCCCATAAAACATAACAAAAACAAAGTCATCGTAATACACGCAGTACACAATTTAACAATTTTATACAAAACTAGCGGGCCCGGCCACGCGTTGCTGTGGCTCATTTTATGCTTATTACCATCAGCAGCAGCAAAACCAATTTTAAAATAACCCATTTACACCTTTCCATCTGGATCAAACCGAGATCTGAGTAATCCAAATTCACTTTAAAAATTAAAAATTATTTCATCACCTCTTTGGTCGCCCCTTTATAGATCTTAGCTATTTTCTACATTATCGTGAATGAACAAGGAGCCATTTCTCCTCTTTGTAGCTAACACATTCATCAAAAACCTAGCGACTGTATGGGTTCTGTTCGGATCTTCGTCATTTAGTAAGTATATTATTTTGGCATCCTGGGCAGCTGTGTGGAACAGGAAAGTCCTGTTCAAAATCAGGGCAACCGAAGCAGCCCACAGCAGAGAATAGCGTCTTAAATACAGTGGTACCTCGACTAACGAATAACTCGCCTAACGTCTTTTTCGCCTAACGAATGACTTCCGGTAAAACAAAATGGCTGCCGCATACGAATTTCTTCGACTAAAGAAAAGACGTCGCGGCCGCTTTTAATAGGATTTTTTCGACTGACGAATTTTTGACCCGATTTTTTCGACTTACAAATTTTCCCCCAATGCATTCCTATGTATAAACATTCCTAAATATAAACAGTTAACTTCTTAAACCTCACCATAATTTCATCATTGTCTGTCTATGTATTTCTAGTAGTAGAACCAAATCTGTAATTTTTGATATAACTGTAAAAACTACTCTGAAAATTTAGTATTCCAAAAATGAAACCTTCATATGGTTGTAAATATTAAAATTATACCAGCAAGAAGGAGTCTTTCTGTAAAGAAAATATTTAAATCAAGTCTTACTGACTAGTGATTTAAATCAAGGAAACATTTTCGAAAAAAATTTTTTTATGACCCACCCTACTGGGCATCCTGGCGCCATCAGGCAAACCACAATGGGGACCACGTTGCTGGACTAGATGGACTTTGGTCTGATCCAGCAAGGCTCACCTTATAATGGACGCAAACAATGGGTTGTTCCTTTGAAAACAAGCAATGACTTGGTTTGGAGGTAGCTTCCCTTTTTGCACTGCTTACAGATTAGGGTGGGTCATAAAAAAAAAAATCAAAAATGTTTCCTCCCTTGATCTTATCTCAGGCGTATGGTATAAAAATAGTTAGATTTCAATTTTGGGACAGATCGGTTAATCTTTAGACCCTGCTCCTACCAATGGAAATTTTGCCTCCCCACGAGTGATCAAAACATAGGCATTTGACTCCTTTAATTCTCAGTATGTTAAATTGTGAACTAATAAACATAAATTGTAGGTTTTATGTAGAGCAATAAGAGTTGCATACTATTATTTTCTGCAATATTTATTTATTTAAGATAAAACATGTTGATAATGTACATGAAAAACCAATGGTTTTGAAAAAATTCTATGGAACAATGAAGCAAACGGTGTACTCAACATAAACAATACAACGCCACTCATAATAGGATGCAACTATTAATGCTCTACATAAAACCTACAATTTAGGTTTATTAGTTCACCATTTAACATACTGAGAATTAAAGGAGTCAAATGCCTATGTTTTATAGGCTTTGCGGGACCCTGCCCCCCCCCCCCCCGGCGACTCATTAGATGATATTGTCAGGGATTGGAATAACCGATTCTTGGCAGCCATCGATGAGATCGCACCTAAGCGCCCTCTGCGACCCCGCCGAAACCGGACCCCTTGGTTTACCGAGGGGCTTCGGAAAATGAAACGGGATCTCAGACGGCTAGAGCGAGTATGGCGGCGTGCTCGCGACGGAGCCTCAAGAACATCTTATAGGATGTTTATGGAAACCTATGAGATGGCAGTGAAAGCGGCAAAGAGGTCCTACTTCTCAGCTTCCATGGCATCCGCTAGCTCTCGCCCAGCACAACTCTTTAGAAGAATCAGGTCTCTAACAACCCTAGAGGAACAACCAAATTTAAATATGAATTTGACCCAGAGCTGTGAGGCATTTGCGAGCTTCTTCGCGGAGAAAGTCTAACCTTGCTAACAGGATCAGTGGTCAGGGATGATGGGAGTTGTAGTCCCAAAACATCTGGAGTGTCAAGGTTAGCCATCACTGCTCTAGATGTTTTGGAGCTACAACTCCCATCATCCCTAGCTAACAGGACCAGTGGTCAGGGATGATGGGAGTTGTAGTCCCAAAACATCTGGAGGGTCAAGGTTAGCCATCACTGTCCTAGAGGCATCTACTGCCGGCATGGAGGCTTCCCAGGTGACCTCCGTAGTGGCTCATGAGAAATGTCACTTACTTAAGCTTTGAGAAAGACGACAGAGAACTTACGAGGACAGGACGATGGCAACGGCGTCGTTGAGGACACTTTCGCCAAAGAGAAGGGCGTAGAGTTCAACATCCACCTGAAGCTCGTGGAAAATGGCAAGCACAGTCACTGTCCAAGAAAACAAGAAAGGAAAGTTGAAAAAATGAAATTCAGACCAACGGGCTCTTGCTAGAATTCTGTATTGTGATCAGCACCTTGAGGCAATCATTCTAAATTTCATAAGGGCTTCTTCTCGGCCTTTTTTCATTTCGCTCTTATTTTAGGAGAAACACAGTATGTATGTATGCACCTATGTATATGTATTTATTTTCCAAAGTTAGCCCCATTACTTGTACAGGCACTTGTCTGAAACAAGTTCTTCCCAAGCACATGCTGAAGTACATTTTCGTCAGTGATGAAGTACATATCCTATATAATAATCTTGAAGTGTCCCTGCGTCCACCTTATTTTTCCGTGTGTCACGGAAGTGCGCTCAGCGCATGACACACGCGGACGCAGGGATTGGCCAGCGGACAGGAAGTGATGGCCGCCCGGCCGCCTCCCTCACAGCCCCGCCGGAGGACGGCCGGCCCGGCCTGGAGGCAGCGAGGAGAACGAGGAGCCCGGGCCAGGCCGTGGCGGCGGCGCCGGGGCCTCGGGCAACCGGCTCGCCCTGGCGCTGCTGCTCCTGCGGAGGGGCGGCGAGGCGGGAGCGGCCGGAGAGCGCTCGAAGCGGGGGCCGGGAGCAGGGCGCGCCGGGGCCCCGCGAGCCGCTCTGCCTCCTCTTCCTCTAGAGCCCATTAGTCAACGGGCTAACTTCAACTAGTAAGACTATATTTCCCCCCAAATTTTTAAAGTTCAAAATTGGGGGTTCTCTTCTACACGGAGTGTTGCAATTAATTTTGGCCTCAATAAATAGGGGGCGTCATACATGGGAGCGTCTTATACATGGAAAAATACAGACTTAGGCATCTCAACTTCGTTTAGCCTCATTTTCGCTCCATAAGGCGCACCTGACCATAGGACGCACCTAGTTTTTAGAGGGGGAAAGCTCCAAATTTTTGAGGATCAGCTCAAATTTCTGCAGCTTCTTTTGCAAAGGAGAAAAGCCCCGTTTTTGGAGGATCAGCTCCAAGTTGTTGAGCTTACTTTGCAAAGGGGGAAAAAAAACCTGTTTTATGGGGTTGAACTCACAGTTCTGCAGCTTCAGGAAAGGGAGCCATTTCGACAGTTTCCAGACAGATAATCTAATCAGCCAGTCACATGTCGCTGGGGAAACAGCCTCCCTCTGCAAGGGGGCAGGGCTGGAATCTCTCTCCCTTATCTCTCTCCCCGATAGTTTGCTGAGCAGCTGCTCAGCAGGCTTCCTTTCAACACCCCCTTCTCTCTCTTTTTAAATAAAAAAAGCACGATCTGCTTTTGCCCCTGGGCAGTTCAGCTCCAGGGACCACACATTCGCTCCATAAGACGCACAGACATTTCCCCTTACTTTTGAGGAGGGAAAAAGTGCGTCTTATGGAGCGAAAAAGACGGTATCTCCACTCTTGTAGCAGACAGAAAAACACAAGAATAAAAAAGTGAGCTGGGATCCAAGGAATATCCCTCACTGAAAGAGGTTCCCTCCCTGCGAGAAGCAAAGCTACAGGGAACCAGGCAGAGGGCCTTCTCGGTGGTGGCACCCGCCCTGTGTAACGCCCTCCCACCAGAGGTCAAAGCAATAAACAACCACATGACCTTTAGAAAACACCTGAAGGCAGCCCTGTTCAGGGAGGTTTTTAATCTGTGATATTTTAATGTATCTTTATATTTGTTGGAAGCCGCCCAGAGTGGCTGGGGAGACCCGGCCAGATGGGCGGGGTACAAATGATAAATTATTATTATTATCCTATATAATAAAGAGCCTGTGTCGGGACGTACAACTTTCCGTGTGTCACAGGAATTCGGAAGTGCGCGTGCGTTCCAGTGACACACGGATTGGATAGTACGGACCAATAGGCGATCCCCACCCCCGCGGTGGCGGTGGCGGCGCGTAGCGCCGCCGCCCGCAGACCTGTGCCCCACACTCCTGCTGCCGCCCACCTG
Source organism: Darevskia mixta (assembly GCA_034641385.1). Lineage (NCBI taxonomy): Eukaryota > Metazoa > Chordata > Lepidosauria > Squamata > Lacertidae > Darevskia > Darevskia mixta. The sequence goes on from JAWWNH010000153.1 coordinate 85,243, forward strand.
CAGCGGAGTTTGAGCGCACAATTGCTTCCCGAATAACATCCGCGGGGAAGCAAAGCGCGGTGGCGGTGGCGGCGCGTAGCGCCGATGCCCGCAGACCTGTGCCCGACACTCCTGCTGCCGCCCACCTGCAGCGGAGTTTGAGCGCACACTGACTGCTGTTCCCGCTGCCTCCGATGCTACACCTCCGCTAGTGGCGCCCGCCTCGGCAGCAGCAGCAGCGCCAGCCAAAGCGCGGGGGGGAGGAGGGTGGTCTTCTGCCTCCCACCGCCCTTCTCCGAGGCCCACGCCGCCCGCGCACCTCCAGCGGAGCCTCCAGCTGCCGCCTTACACTCCCTCGCTCACCCACCGACGCTGCTGCTGCTGCTTCCCTCCCTGGCAAGAAGAAGGCGGAGGAGGTTGCGGGGCAGCGGCGGCGAGGAGAGCCCGGGCGGGGAGGGACGTCGCGGCCCCAGAAGCGCCCCCGCCCGCCCTCCCTCCTGCCCGGCTCTTCTCCTGTGCGGCCGGAGCCGCCAAGGGAGCTGGGCGCGCACGACGGTGCCGGCCTCCGAGGGGGCGTCCGGGATTGGGGGGCTCCCCGGTTTCCCCGCGCTCAGCCTCCTCCGCCGCGGCAGGAGCGCAGCCGCGGCTGTGCCCCCCGCCCCGCAAGGCACACGCGTGTGCTGCCCGGCTAGCGCTCGCCGCAGCGCCCGTTTTTCAACGGGCTTAACTTACTAGTCCTATATAATAAAGTTGAAGTGTCTCTGCGTCCAACTTTCCGTGTGTCAGTGGAAATTTTCCACTGAGCATGTCCTATAGGGACGCAGGGATTGGACGGCGCAGAGACTTCGGGCCTCGGATTGGCCGGGAGCGGACGAGGGCGGGGCTGTGCCTTTCCGGGGCGAGGGAGATAGGAAAAGGGAAGAGTGACAACATGCACGAACACTCAGAGGTCAATAGTGATGGGTTCTGGGTAGGGAAAGGGCTATAAGGGAGGATAGAGGTAGGAAAAGGGTAGAGGGGACAGAGGTAGAAAAGGAGTAGAGGGACCTCAGAGGTAGGAAAGGGGTAGAGGTGCCACAGAGGTAGGAAAGGAGTAGAGGGACCTCAGAGGTAGGAAAGGGGTAGAGGGGGCCACAGAGGCAGAAAAGGGGTAGAGGGACCTCAGCCTGCTTTTACAAATGTTTCACCACATATCTTCTAGCGCCCGTTAATTTAACGGGCTGAACGTTCACTAGTTATTATTATATCTTCCGTGGAACATCTGGCCCATGTCCGCAACACACCTGGGTCAGTAGCAGAGGCAATGGCACCGAACAAGAGGCAGTCAGTAAAGTAGAAGTCTCCTCCAAGCTGTCCCATCACCTTCATCAGAGACACACAGCCATACATGATGGACCTGGTGATTCAACAGGAACATGGACAGGTAACATTTTCTCATTTCTCATTTAATTTGTATATTGCCTTCCAACATTGCTATAGACAAGGCAGCATCAAGGCCACGCTTCTCTCAAAATCAGCAACTTGTAATTGTACAGAAAATCATTCCATACATACATACATATCCTTTATTCGACCGATAGTCAGAAAGAAAAACATTTCTCAATACAAAATTATAAAATTACTAGCTGACCCGGCCACGCGTTGCTGTGGTTTTTGAAATGTTTTTGCAATGCTTAGGTCTAATGTTGAGTTTAGGTTAGGTTAGATTATGTATAATATATACAGGCATGTAAAAAAGGGGGGGTTCTGTGTCCAGGGGAACCCCAAAGGTGATCCAGCCCAACCCCAGGCAAATAAAACAAAAAACATCAGAGGGGTACACAAATAAAATAGGACAGCACTACTGGACTACAGCACTACAGATAACCCACATCGAGGCATTCGATTTTACACTTCCGAATCCAGTCCAACCCCCTGCCAAGCAGGAATCATTATGAATATTATTATTAGAATCCTAGAATCCTAGAGTTGGAAGAGACCCCAAGGGCCATCCAGTCCAACCCCCTGCCAAGCAGGAATCATTATTCATATTATTCTTAGAATCATAGAATCCTAGAGTTGGAAGAGACCCCAAGGGCCATCCAGTCCAACCCCCTGCCAAGCAGGAATCATTATTCATATTATTATTAGAATCCTAGAATCCTAGAGTTGGAAGAGACCCCAAGGGCCATCCAGTCCAACCCCCTGCCAAGCAGGAAACACCATCCAAGCATTCCTGACAGGTGGCTGTCCAGCCTCTGCTTAAAGACCTCCAAAGAAGGAGACTCCACCACACTCCTTGGCAGCAAATTCCACTGTCGAACAGCTCTTACTGTCAGGAAGTTCTTCCTAATGTTGAGGTGGAATCTTCTTTCTTGTAGTTTGAATGCATTGCTCCGTGTCCGCTTCTCTGGAGCAGCAGAAAACAACCTTTCTCCCTCCTCTATATGGCATCCTTTTATATATTTGAACATGGCTATCATATCCCCCCTGAACCTTCTCTTCTCCAGGCTAAACATACCCAGCTCCCTAAGCCGTTCCTCATAAGGCATCGTTTCCAGGCCTTTGACCATTTTGGTTGCCCTCCTCTGGACACGTTCCAGCTTGTCAATATCCTTCTTGAACTGTGGTGCCCAGAACTGGACACAGTATTCCAGGTGGGGTCTGACCAGAGCGGAATACAGTGGTACTATTCCTTCCCTTGATCTAGATGCTATACTCCTATTGATGCAGCCCAGAATTGCATTGGCTTTTTTAGCTGCTGCATCACACTGTTGACTCATGTCAAGTTTGTGGTCTACCAAGACTCCTAGATCCTTTTCACTTGTACTGCTCTCAAGCCAGGTGTCACCCATCCTGTATTTGTGCCTTTCCTTTTTTTTGCCCAAGTGTAGTACTTTACATTTCTCCCTGTTAAAATTCATCCTGTTTGCCTTGACCCAGTTCTCTAATCTGCTAAGGTCATTTTGAAGTGTGATCCTGTCCTCTGGGGAGGACACAGAGAAATAAGAATGCTTTCTACATCTGGTGTATATACGAAACACACACACCCTTCAGAATTCCTACACCCATCATGAATGCTTTGATGGTGTTTCCTGCTTGGCAGGGGGTTGGACTGGATGGCCCTTGGGGTCTCTTCCAACTCTAGGATTCTAGGATCCTATATAATAATTCCCTAATGTCCCTGCGTCCGTCCGTGTGTCAGTGGAAATTTTAAGTGCGCATGTCGGAGAGGGACGCAGGGATTGGACGACGGGAGAGGGGGCGTGTCCGAGAGGCGGCGGCGCACGCGCGTTCTCAGTTTCGCCAGCGCCGCTGCCTCGCACGGACGCAGAGGGCCGGCGCTCCCTCGGAGCGCAGCGCCGAGGAAGGGCGAGCGCACCCGTGCCGGACCTCGCCGCCTCCGCTGCTCTCCTCCGCCCGCTTCCCCGAGCCGCGGACACCAAGGAGGAGCAGCCGCTGGGCGTCGCAGGGCCTCCGAGCCCCACTCACTCGCTCGCCCTCCTCCTCCCCGCCGCCCTCACTTCCTGCTAGCAGCGCCCGGCGGCGCCCGCCTCGGCAGCAGCAGCGCCAGCCCGGGCGCAGGGGCGCTTGCCAGTTCCCTGGTGCGCACCGGAGGCTTCGTGGGAGGCCGCTGGGTGCAAGCGGCGGCCGCCTTCCCCGTGCAGGATCCGGCAGGATCCTCTCTGAATGCGGAGAGGGGGAGGCGGCGGCAGCAGGAGGAGGGCGCAGAGAGGAAGGGAGCTCGAGGGGACTGGCTGCTGCCAATTCTCCTCCTCGCCTACCGTGCACAGAGCCGGCCAGACAAAGGGGGGTGCGAGAGGGAGCTCCGCAGCCTCAAGATCACTCGCTCCCCTCCCTGGCACAGCAGAGGGAAAAGAGCCGCGCGCGGGAACGAAGCTGCCCTACGCCGCCGCCGCCGAGCCCCTCATTCCCACACCCCGTGTGTGTGTGTGTGTGTGTGTGTGTGAGAGAGACAGAGAGAGAGAGAGAGCTTTCTAGCGCCTGTTTTTGTTAACAGGCTTAATTTACTAGTTCTAATAATAATATGAATAATGATTCCTGCTTGGCAGGGGGTTGGACTGGATGGCCCTTGGGGTCTCTTCCAACTCTAGGGTTCTAGGATTCTAATAATAATATTCATAATGATTCCTGCTTGGCAGGGGGTTGGACTGGATGGCCCTTGGGGTCTCTTCCCACTCTAGGATTCTAGGATTCTAATAATAATATGAATAATGATTCCTGCTTGGCAGGGGGTTGGACTGGATGGCCCTTGTGGTCTCTTCCAACTCTATGGTTCTATAATTCTAATAATAATATTCATAATGATTCCTGCTTGGCAGGGGGTTGGACTGGATGGCCCTTGGGGTCTCTTCCAACTCTAGGGTTCTAGGATTCTAATAATAATATTCATAATGATTCCTGCTTGGCAGGGGGTTGGACTGGATGGCCCTTGGGGTCTCTTCCAACTCTAGGGTTCTAGGATTCTAAGAATAATATGAATAATGATTCCTGCTTGGCAGGGGGTTGGACTGGATGGCCCTTGGGGTCTCTTCCAACTCTAGGGTTCTAGGATTCTAATAATAATATTCATAATGATTGCTGCTTGGCAGGGGGTTGGACTGGATGGCCCTTGGGGTCTCTTCCAACTCTAGGATTCTAGGATTCTAATAATAATATTCATAATGATTCCTGCTTGGCAGGGGGTTGGACTGGATGGCCCTTGGGGTCTCTTCCAACTCTAGGGTTCTAGGATTCTAAGAATAATATGAATAATGATTCCTGCTGGGCAGGGGGTTGGGCTGGATGGCCCTTGGGGTCTCTTCCAACTCTAGGATTCTAGGATTCTAATAATAATATTCATAATGATTCCTGCTTGGCAGGGGGTTGGACTGGATGGCCCTTGGGGTCTCTTCCAACTCTAGGATTCTAGGATTCTAATAATAATATGAATAATGATTCCTGCTTGGCAGGGGGTTGGACTGGATGGCCCTTGGGGTCTCTTCCAACTCTAGGATTCTATGATCCACTCTCCTTCCATTTTCAAGTAGTCTAGAGGAACAGAGCAAATACTCACCCTATCACCAAGCAGGAAATGGCCGTTCCAAGGAAAGCGTACGCCAAGATGGATCCCAGGTTTCGAAAGAAATGCCGCTACGAGGCAAGAAAGAGAGTCTTCCATTAAATTAAACTGCTTCAGAGCCGATGGTCAAATACTTGTTCAAGTGGATTCCTGATTACCTGTTCCCAAATGTGCTAATCTCTCCATTAGCGGCCATGCACCCCCAAGTAGAGAAATAAAATAAGAGGGTGGCACATGCTTGGGAGATGCAGTGGGTCCCCAACAGGGTGGATAAAAATCAATGATTTTTTTAAAAAAATCAAAAAAATCGGATTTTTTTGATTTAAATCGGAATTTTTTTATTTAAGTCGGATTTTTTTTTTTTAAATCGGATTTTTAAAATAAAATGCTTTTGGAGGGAAAATCTTTCTAAATATAGTCTTCTATTTAAGTTACATTGTAGTCCAAAGGCTATTCATCAGGAAAGAAGGATTTGTTTTAAGTTGATCAAGTGTGCTAAAACTCAGTCTAAGTTTTTTTTAACAAAATGTTTAACCACATCAGTTAACAAACATGGATACATATGCTATCATGTTATTGTTTTAGTTAAATAAATTGTTTAAATGGTTATTAAGGAAATGATTATTTTTCTCCTTCCAATCAAGTACAGCAGAAAAGTTGTCCAAATATAAACAGTTAACTTCTTAAACCTCACCATAATTTCATAATTATCTGTCTATCTATTTCTAGTAGTATAACCAAATCAGTAATTTTTTATACCGTATAACTGTAAAAACTACTCTGAAAATTTATTATTCCAAAAATGAAACCTTCATATGGTTGTAAATATTAAGATTAGACCAGCAAGAATGAGTCTTTCTGTAAAAAAAATATTTAAATCAAGTCTTACTGACTAGTGATTTAAATCAAGCCTTACTGACTAGTGATTTAAATCGTGATTTAAATCGTGATTTAAATCAATTTGATTTAAATCCAATCCACCCTGGTCCCCAACTCTTACAGAGTCCGGCTGTAATCTTTATTTTTACAGTTACAGGTAGGTAGCCATGTTGGTCTGCAGTAGATGAAACAAAATAAAAAAATTCCTTCCAGTAGCACCTTAGAGACCAACTAAGTCTGTTCTTGGTATGAGCTTTCGTGTGCATGCACACTTCTTCAGATACACGGAAACAGAAGTCACCAGACCCTTATATCCTTATAACCCTTTTCCCTGTAAGACCAATTATAATAATTTATTACTTGTACCCCGCCCATCTGGCCGGGTCTCCCCAGCCACTCTGGGCGGCTTCCAACAAATATAAAGATACATTAAAATATCACAGATTAAAAACCTCCCTAAACAGGGCTGCCTTCAGGTATTTTCTAAAGGTCATATAGTTGTTGATCCCTTTGACCTCTGCTGGGAGGGCGTTCCACAGGGCGGGCGCCACTACTGAGAAGGCCCTCTGCCTGGTTCCCTGTAGCTTTGCTTCTCGGAGTGAGGGAACCGCCAGAAGGCCCTCGGCGCTGGACCTCAGTGTCCGGGCTGAATTATCAGGGTGGAGATGCTCCTTCAGGTATACAGGACCGAGGCCGTTTAGGGCTTTCAAGGTCAGCACCAACACTTTGAATTGTGCTCGGAAACGTACTGGGAGCCAGTGTAGATCTCTCAGGACCGGTGTTATGTGGTCCCGGCGGCCGCTCCCAGTCACCAGTCTAGCTGCCGCATTCTGGATTAAGTGCAGTTTCCGGGTCACCTTCAACGGTGAACCTATATTAAAGCATAGGTTTAAAGGAGGAAGGACATACCCTTTTCAAGCTGTATCCTGCATAAAATATAATTGGAGGCAGCAAGATGTTGAAGAATACTTCCGGGTCAAATGTCACCTGTAGAAGTTTTTTAAAAAAGAAAAAGAAGAAATAAAAATCCAGGTAAAGAAAGTTTTACATAAGACTGTATATAAAACTTAATTAAGTACACTTTAAATCAGTGATGGCTAACCTTGACACTCCAGATGTTTTGGAACTACCGTATTTTTCGCTCTATAAGGCGCACCTGACCATAGGACGCACCTAGTTTTTTGAGGGGGGAAGCCCCATTTTTTGAGGATCAGCTCAAATTTCTGCAGCTTCTTTTGCAAAGGAGAAAAGCCCCATTTTTGAGAATCAGCTCAAATTTCTGCAGCTTCTTTTGCAAAGGGAAAAAATCCTGTTTTATGGGGTTTAACTCACAGCTCTGCAGCTTCCTTCTTCTTCTTCTTTTTTTTTTTAAAAAAAAACCACAATCTGCTTTTGCCCCTGGGTAGTTCAGCTCCAGGGACCATACATTCGCTCCATAAGACGCACAGACATTTCCCCTTACTTTTCAGGAGGAAAAAAGTGCGTCTTATGGAGCGAAAAATACGGTACAACTCCCATCATCCCTAGCCAGCAGGATCAGTGGTCAGGGATGATGGGAGTTGTAGTCCCAAAACATCTGGAGTGTCAAGGTTAGCCATCACTGCTTTAAATCTATATATATATAAATGTTCCCATTGCGTGCGCGGCGGACACCACCGTGCTCCGTAACCGCTGGACCAAATCTCATCAAATTAGGACACAGCGTACCATGACCATCAAGGAAGGATCTGGCATAATAAAAATTCCAAAAAACCGCACCTGACATACCTAAAATATATAATAAACGCTAAAAAAATTGGCGCACATATTATATGTCATCATCAGCTTCCAATAGAAAGGCTGATCGCAGGGCAGCGTCATATCTCAATGGACGCTTCAGGCCAGGGCCGCAAAGATGTCTGGGAAATAGAGTTCAAAGAAGCGATGGACTGCCTCTTTCCCTGATAGTCGACTCGGCTTTTAATAGGCTTTTAATAGCCGCAAGGCACGCTGGGAAATGGAGGCAGCAGCCTCTCGCAGTTAACTAGGCTGGACCCACAAGGTGTTGTAAGAATATGTTTCTCCTCAAATAAGACGTAGGCCTAAAATAAGCCGTAGCAGGATTTCTACACATTTGCGAAATAGAAGCCATACCCTGAAAATAAGACATAGGGATGTGGCGCCTCTCCCTTAAGACCAGGCATCCCCAAACTGCCGCCCTCCAGATGTTTTGGCCTACAACTCCCATGATCCCTAGCTAACAGAAACAGTGGTCAGGGACGATGGGAATTGTAGTCCCAAATTGTAGGTGTTTGGGGACTACAATTCCCATGATCCCTAGCTAACAGGAACAGTGGTCAGGGATGATGGGAATTGTAGTCCCAAATTGTAGATGTTTGGGGACTACAACTCCCATGATCCCTAGCTAACAGGACCAGTGGTCAGGGATGATGGGAGTTGTAGTCCAAAACATCTGGAGGGCCGAAGTTTGGGGGTGCCTGCTTAAGACGGTCTGGATAGGCGTGGCTATGCTGCGTACCAACGCGGAGCGGTTAAAAGAAGACATCCCCCGAAAATAAGCCATACTGTCTTTTTTTGAGGGGGGAAATATATAAGACGGTGTCTTATTTTAGGAGAAACACGGTATCTATCTATATAATAATTGTTCATAAGTGTGCCAAGCAAAACAAGGCCACATGTCTGAAGACAGGCCACAGGCCTGCCTCCATTTTTACTCCCAAACTGACAAACTGTTTCAACTGAGTCAAGGCGCCCTGTGGGAGAAGTAAGCTCTTTCGCCCAAACCGCAAGGCATGCTGGGAAACGGTGGGCTTATTATCCCAACCAACCGCTTGCTCAAGGCACGCTGGGAAATGGAGGCCGCCGCCTCTTGCATTTAACTAGGCCGTACCCGCAAGGCACGCTGGGAAATGGAGTCAAGGCGCCCTGTGGGAGAACTAAGCTCTTTCGCCCAAATCGCAAGGCATGCTGGGAAACGGTGGGCTTATTATCCCAACCCAGGCACTCTGGGAAATGGAATCAAATCCTCTCTGTAGAGCAGTGGTGGCTAACCTTGACCCTCCAGATGTTTTGGAACTACAACTCCCATCATCCCTAGCTAACAGGTCCAGTGGTCAGGGATGATGGGAGTTGTAGTCCCAAAACATCTGGAGTGTCAAGGTTAGCCATCACTGCTGTAGAGGGGTTACTAGCACTTTTCCCCTTGAAAAGGCCACAGGCAAGGCACGCCGGGAAATGGCCACCGTGACCGTCCCTCAGTGATCTCCCGAGGTGTGTTTTTTATCTGTGCGTTTCCATAGTGACGGCGCCAGAGGCCTCCTTCCTCGGCTTTTTCTGCCACAGGCCGCGAGAGGGCACTTGAGCGCGTGCAGAGTGCACACGACGCAGGCGGGGGTAGGTGGGGGTTTATTCTGGCTGCGGCTGCTACTGGTGGTAATAAGCATAAAATGAGCCACAGCAACGCGTGGCCGGGCCCGCTAGTGAAGAGGAAAAACGTTAGCAAACGCAACTGCTTCACAGAGCCAAATGTTTTGCTTTTTTACAACCTGGGAACAATGGAAAATTTCACAAGAAAAAGCTCCCATTAATCTAAACAGGAACACCCTTCACCATACATGGAACTGGAAAGTTTTAGGTAACGCAGAAATGTGATTTGTGTGTACAAGGGAGAGGAAAAAAAAGATAAGGCTACAACACAGGAAACTTCCATTCCGGAGGCTCTACCTAAGGAATTTAAGATGAAATAGATAGTGCTATTAGCTAATTACCTTGGAGTGCATGAGGGTGGGCAGACAAGGGTGGGAAAGGAATTCAGGGCACATGAACAGGTGGCCATAACAACACACAGAAGGACCAGTGGGATGGAGGAAGAGGAGGATAATGAGGAAACCTACCAAACCAGGTTTCTTGCTTGCTTGCCCCGGTCAGCCCAGCCCAGCCAGACTGGTTTGGAAAGCCAGAGTTGGAACCGAGAAAGCCTTTCTAGGGTGGAGGGCAGGGTGGATAAAAATCAATGGTTTTTAAAAAAAAAAAATCGGATTTTTTAAATTTAAATCGGATTTTTTTTTTAATTGGATTTTTAAAATGAAATGCTTTTGGCGGAAAAATCTTTCTAAATATAGTCTTCTATTTAAGTTACCGGTACATTGTAGTCGAAAGGCTATTCATCAGGAAAGAAGGATTTGTTTTAAGTTGATCAAGTGTGCTAAAACTCAGTGTAAGTTTTTTTTAAATGTTTAACCACATCAGTTAACAAACATGGATACATATGCTATCATGTTATTGTTTTAGTTAAATCAATTGTTTAAATGGTTATTAAGGAAATGGTTATTTTTCTTCTTCCAATCAAGTACAGCAGAAAAGTTGTCCAAATATAAATAGTTAACTTCTTAAACCTCACCATCATTTCATAATTATCTGTCTATGTATTTCTAGTAGTATAGCCAAATCAGTCATTTTTGATATAACTGTAAAAACTACTCTGAAAATTTATTATTCCAAAAATTGAAACCTTCATATGGTTGTAAATATGAAGATTATACCAGCAAGAAGGAGTCTTTCTGTAAAGAAAATATTTAAATCAAGCCTTACTGACTAGTGATTTAAATCAAGCCTTACTGACTAGTGATTTAAATCGTGATTTAAATCGTGATTTAAATCAATTTGATTTAAATCAAATCCACCCTGGTTTGGAAAGCCAGAGTTGGCACCGAGAAAGCCGTTCTAGGGTGGAGGGGCAAAGAAGAGAAGGGAGAAAACGGAAACCAGCTTACCTTTCTGAGCATCTCATTGTCCTGAACGTTATTCGGTTCGTGGGAACTGATTTCCCCTTTCAGGGTATACTCGTAGAACTTCCCGCTGAGGTTCACCAGCAGAGTCGCAGGGCTGGTCTGCACCGGGCAGCTTAAGGTCACGTTGTTGATATCGCTGGGGATGTGGATGCCGTAGCGAAGGACGACACCCACCAGGACACCTGCGGAGAGGAAATTCAGGGCTCTTTCAGTGTCTGAACGGTCGTCTTCTGCCAATGGTTTTATTCCAGGTGGAGAGGGTGGCTGTATTCAAGTTTTTGGGAGGGATGATAGAGCAGGGTATGACTTGGAGCGCAAATCGAGTTCACCTATAGTGTAACAATGTTCAGATTTCTGGGCATTGAATTACAGGAGGATCTGTCCTGGAGTGCAAACATCAGGGGGCTTGTGAAGAAGGCGCAGCAGAGACTGGACTTCCTGAGAGTTCCTAGGAAAAACCATCTTCCACAAAAGCTGCTGCTTGCCTTCTACCACTGTGCCATTGAGAGCGTGCTCACTTCTGGCTTATGTGTGTGGTACGGAAGCTGTACTACCAAGGACAGGATGGGGTTGGGCAGAGTTGTGAAGGCAGCAGAGAGCATTGTTGGCTGCTCGCTCTCCACCTTAGAGCAGATTTATGCCATGAGGTGCCACAGAAAGGCACTGGACATAGTGAAAGATCCATCGCATCCTGGTCACCGTCTCTTTGAACTTTTGCCATCGGGACGGAGATACAGGACGATGTCGACAAGAACAAGCCGTCTTAGGAACAGCTTCTTCTCCAGAGCGATCGCGGCCTTGAATGGGAAGCCTGGACTTTGAAGTCATCTAATCTTACCTGTTATGTTTTATCATACTGTATGGTTTTAATCAGTGTATTTGTAGCTGTTTGGTTTTTGCGTGGAGTGCCCTATCTGGGTGGATGGAGCAGCCAAGTAATTTCGTTGTCCCCGAAGGGGACAATGACAATAAAATATATTCTATTCTATTCTATAGGGTGAGCACGTGTTGCGGTTGGGACAGGAAAGCACCTCCTCCTCCTCCCTCTGGATGACCGAGGGAGGAGTGGACAATTGGCCACAGTTGGGAGGGGGCTAGGTGTTGCTGGGGTAAATTGCATGTAGCAATGTTTTGATGGACAGCCCAGGTCCTACCCTGTTTCTCCTCAAATAAGACGTAGCCCTCAAATAAGCCGTAGGAGGATTTCTACACATTGGAGAAATAGAAGCCATACCCTGAAAATAAGACATAGGGACGTGGCGCCTCTCCCTTAACACCAGGCATCCCCAAAGTGCGGCCCTCCAGATGTTTTGGCCTACAACTCCCATGATCCCTAGCTAACAGGAACAGTGGTCAGGGATGATGGGAATTGTAGTCCCAAATTGTAGGTGTTTGGGGACTACAACTCCCATGATCCCTAGCTAACAGGACCAGTGGTCAGGGATGATGGGAATTGTAGTCCCAAATTGTAGCTGTTTGGGGACTACAACTCCCATGATCCCTAGCTAACAGGACCAGTGGTCAGGGATGATGGGAATTGTAGTCCCAAATTGTAGATGTTTGGGGACTACAACTCCCATGATCCCTAGCTAACAGGACCCGTGGTCAGGGATGATGGGAATTGTAGTCCCAAATTGTAGCTGTTTGGGGACTACAACTCCCATGATCCCTAGCTAACAGGAACAGTGGTCAGGGATGATGGGAATTGTAGTCCCAAATTGTAGCTGTTTGGGGACTACAACTCCCATGATCCCTAGCTAACAGGACCCGTGGTCAGGGATGATGGGAATTGTAGTCCCAAATTGTAGATGTTTGGGGACTACAACTCCCATGATCCCTAGCTAACAGGACCCATGGTCAGGGATGATGGGAATTGTAGTCCCAAATTGTAGATGTTTGGGGACTACAACTCCCATGATCCCTAGCTAAGATGACCAGTGGTCAGGGATGATGGGAATTGTAGTCCCAAACTGTAGATGTTTGGGGACTACAACTCCCATGATCCCTAGCTAACTGGAACAGTGGTCAGGGATGATGGGAATTGTAGTCCCAAATTGTAGATGTTTGGGGACTACAACTCCCATGATCCCTAGCTAACAGGACCAGTGGTCAGGGATGATGGGAATTTTAGTCCAAAACATCTGGAGGGCTGAAGTTTGCGGATGCCTGCTTAAGCTGCGTAGGTTAAAAGAAGACATCTTAAGATGCCTGCTTAAGCGGAGCGGTTAAAAGAAGACATCCCCCGAAAAGAAGCCATACTGCGTTTTATTGAGGGGGGGAAATATATAAGACGGTGTCTTATTTTAGGAGAAACACGGTATATATACCCAGCACGCCATTGGGACAGCCTCTTGGCTGCGTGTTCGGATTCCCCGCCCTTCCTCTCCCTTTTTTATTAGGCCTCTGTGTTGACCTTGCTTTGCCTGTTATGGGGTCGTCTGCTTCTTGACGGCAGGGGCCTAGTAGGATTTTTTCCATCTGGCAGATTGGCTGGAGCCAGTTGGTTTTCGGCTACTACACTGCAACCAGTCACAACTTGTAAGGTTGGCGGTTAGGCATTGGTTCATGGATTCATCGGTGAATGGGCGCGGTCGCCCTACAACTGATGATGGTGTGATGGGAATTCCGTTAAAGGGATCCAAGGGGCTCCATATGCTTGTCCGATCCTGGTCAGGAAAGCAGGGCCGTGCATGAGCCCCTTGGGACCCCTGGGGAGAGGGCGGTCTGTGTCCCCAGTCTCCTTAACTCTCCTTAGTATTGGTCTCCATAATTGCTGCCCGTGGCAGCTCTGTCCCATATGGGCAGATAGTCGAACCGATGCCTACGCAACCACTCACGTGATTTGTATTTTAATAAAGTTGTGGCCAAAATATGCCAAAAACCCAAACCAAAATTTATGTCTGAAGTGTGAATTATTTTGGGGGGGTGGCTTGGTGTCCTCAACACGCAAATCCTACTGCTCTGGTCAAGAAGGCCCAGCAGAGAATTTATTTCCTCAGACTCTTAAAGAAGAACAATCTGAGTGAGAGACTGCTGGTGTCCTTCTACCGAGGCTCCATAGAGAGCATTCTTATATACTGTACTAGTGGACGTTCAGCCCGTTAAATTAACGGGCGCTAGAACATATGTGGTGAAACATTTTTAAAAACAGGACTTCTTTCCCTCAGGCAAGTGGGATTAGGACAGCAGCCTTCAGGTAAGGCAGCCGGGCCTCATCCTGCGGCGCGTCCGAGAGAAGCTGTGAGGGAAACTGGCCCCTCCCGTTACATAAAAGTCCCTAAAGCGTGCGGCGGAGGAGGGGGAATGGGCTCAAATCCCACGTCCGGTTTCCCTCCGTAAGCAAACTCCGTGTGGAAACGGCCATGGCAGCCCCCGCCTCTCTTTGCCCTTTTGGCTCCCAGCCCCTTCATGAACCACACCGAGTTCCTGTACAGGGACATGGCGAGGACGGGACGGGGGCTGCTTTGAGCCCCTGAGGGAGGGAGGCCGCCTCCCAGGCAGGGCCGTCGGCCTAGGGCGGGCGGGTGAGAGGAATCCTTGTGTAACTCCCATCACTCACACACACACACAAAATGGCCGCCAGCAACTTTCTTTGAGTGCAGGGCGAGGCAGCCCCTCCCCTCCCGCACTTCCGATTGGCGGCCTCCGACCGTCTCATCTGCATAGAGTCTCTGCGTCGTCCAATCCCTGTGTCCGTTTGGGGCATGCCCAGTTGCGAATTCCACTGACACACGGAAAGTACGGACGGACACAGGCTCTTTATTATGTAAAAAACAGGCGCTAGACGGAGGCGGATATCCCCATTAACCCTTTCCCCTCCCCTCCCTCCCCATTAACCCTTTCCCCTCCCCACCCTCCTCTCCTCCCCATTAACCCTTTCCCCTCCCCACCCTCCTCTCCTTCCCATTAACCCTTTTCCCTCCCCAGCCTTCTCTCCCTCCCATTAACCCCTTTACCTCCCCACCCTCCTGGCCCCCCTCGAGGCTGCGACTCTGAGCCCTGCGGTGGCGGCGGGAGGAGGTGGAGACCCCGCCCTCCTCCCCCGTTTATTGTCGGGCCTCCTCTTCTCTCCCTCCCCCTGCCCTCCTCCCCCCGTTTATTGCCGGGCCTCCTCTTCTCTCCCTCCCCCCACACCTCTCTCTCTCTCTCTCTCTCTCTCACACACACGCACTTTCCCCCACACCTCCCCCCACAAATAGCTCACCTCTCTCTCTCCCTCCCCCCTTCACACCGCGCCGGCCGCCGCCGTTCCTCCCGCTGCCGCCGCACCCGCGAGTCGGCGGCCGCCCCATGCAGACGCACGGGGAAGCCGCTCGGCGCCCTGGGGCCGGCCCTGCACCACGATGAGCGGGGCCGCCGGCGGGGAGACTTCGTAGGCGGTAGCAGGAGCTGGCCCTTTGCGGGCGCGAGCCTTTGGCCGTTGAGGCAGCCATGGGGCAGCCGGCGGTCTCGCTGTTGCTGCTGGGCTGCAGCGCGGTGCTGGTGTGTCTGCGGAGCCTGCCGGGAAAGGTAGTTCTGGGTGCGTCGGGGCTGTGGGAGC
The DNA here is from genome assembly GCA_034641385.1 of Darevskia mixta. NCBI lineage: Eukaryota > Metazoa > Chordata > Lepidosauria > Squamata > Lacertidae > Darevskia > Darevskia mixta. Next base: position 100,493 of record JAWWNH010000153.1, read on the forward strand.
CGCGTGGAGTGCAGCAGGAAGGGTGAGCGAGGAGAGAGCAGCCCTGCTGCCCCCGACGGCGCTTTGCGGGAGGGGGACCCAGGTCCTGCCCGTCGGGCCGGCCGCTCCCAGCCACTCTTTCCCCTCTCCCGCCCCGTCGGGGCTGCAGGTGCGGCGGCGCGGAGGATGGCCGCGGCCTCCTCCGCTTCCAGCGCCGCCTGTAGCCGGCGCTCCTCCGCGGGCCTCCTCCGGTTCCTACAACTCCCATGGTGGCGTCCGGCGCGCCTCCGCTTCGCCTCCTCTCTCTCCCTCTCCCTCTCCCTGCTTCGCGCTCCGAACAGTTGATCCCGAGGCGCAAAGGGAGGGAAGGAAGGAAAGGAAGGAAGGAAGGCAGGGAAAGAGAGAGGAGGAGAGCAGGCTGGGGGCAGCGGCGCGTTGCGCCGCTGCCCCCGCTCTTTGCTTTGTCCGAGCGGGAGGGCAGCTGCAGCTCCGTGCGAGGCGGCGGCAGTGACCGAAATGATGGCGCGCATGCGCCGCCGCTGCCTCTCGAACACGCCCCCCTCTCCCGTCGTCCAATCCCTGTGTCCGTCTCGTACATGCGCAGTGGAAATTTCCTCTGACGGACGGAAAGTGGTACGGACGGACACAGGCTCTTTATTATATAGGATTTGTGCTTGGTTCTCCACCTGCACAGCCAGGGAGAAGAAGATACTTCAGAAGGTCATAACCACAGCCCAAAATATTATTGGTCATCCTCTCCCATCTCTGGAAGAACTAGACAGTTCCCGTTGCCTTAAAAAGGCTAACAATATTTTATTTTAATATTTTAAATTTGGTTGACTAGGCCAGGAATATTATTCACACCTGAGGAGTACATATAGCTCAATGAGGATAAAATTTGGTGGAAACCATGTTTTTTAAAGAAATAGTGGCTTACGAGCAATAGTGGCTTTCTGGTAAGCATACATCTTTTTTAAGAGTAGAAGAAGAAGATAATAAATAATAGTCAAAGTTGTCTACTTAAAAATAGATTTTTAAATACATTTTTGAACTATTAAAAATGGTATAATACATTTTAAAATAAATTATGTATTTATTGCAGGGTGGATAAAAATCAACGTTTTTTTTAAAAAAATCAAAAAAATCGGATTTTTTTTATTTAAATTGGATTTTTTTGATTTAAATTGGATTTTTAAAATAAAATGCTTTTGGAGGAAAAATCTTTCTAAATATAGTCTTCTATTTAAGTTACATTGTAGTCCAAAGGCTATTCATCAGGAAATAAGGATTTGTTTTAAGTTGATCAAGTGCGCTAAAACTCAGTCTAAGGTTTTTTTTTTAAAAATGTTTAACCACATCAGTTAACAAACATGGATACCTATGCTATCATGTTATTGTTTTAGTTAAATAAATTGTTTAAATGGTTATTAAGGAAATGATTATTTTTCTCCTTCCAATAAAGTACAGCAGAAAAGTTGTCCAAATACAAACAATTAACTTATTAAACCTCACCATAATTTCATAATTATCTGTCTATGTATTTCTAGTAGTAGAACCAAATCAGTAATTTTTGATAGAACTGTAAAAACTACTCTGAAAATTTATTGTTCCAAAAATGAAACCTTCATATGGTTGTAAATATTAAGATGATACCAGCAAGAAGGAGTCTTTCTGTAAAAAAAATATTTAAATCAAGTCTTACTGACTAGTGATTTAAATCGAGCCTTACTGACTAGTGATTTAAATCGTGATTTAAATCAAATCCACCCTGCTACAATGTAAGTTAAATAGAAGACTATATTTAGAAAGATATTTCCTCCAAAAGCATTTTATTTTAAAAATCCCATTTAAATAAAAAAAAATCCGATTTAAATCAAAAAAATCCGATTTAAATAAAAAAAATCCGATTTTTTTGATTTTTTTTAAAAAACATTGATTTTTATCCACCCTGGTCCCGAACTAAGGGATTTGTTTATTAACCTTGCAGCAGCACTGTCCAAAGGCCATAAACTGCCCACAGGGTGGCAGGTCCGGGGCAAGAGTGTGCCGTTTGATGGATTCTGCACTGGGAGCAGAATGGCAGCTGCGTAGGAAGACAGGCGTTTCGTGTGTGTGTGTGTGTGTGTGTGTGTGTGTGTGTGTGTGTGTGTGTGTGTAAGAGTGTGTGTGTGTAAGAGTGTGCAAGGCAGAATAATAATAATAATAATAATAATAATAATAATAATAATAATAATAATTTATTATTTGTACCCCGCCCCTCTGGCTGGGTCTCCCCAGCCACTCTGGGCGGCTTCCAGCAAACATTAAAATACATGAACACATCACAGATTCAAAACTTCCCTAAACAGGGCTGCCTTCAGGAATTTTGTAAATGTCAAAAAAGAAGCTCTGTTGACTCAATCCTGGCACCTTTCGGCTGGGCATTCGGTCCCCATGCCCTCACCTTGTGTGGGAAGCTCCAGAAAGAGCAGGCACACACGTCTTACCTGCTGTTTATGCTCACGGAGCGCCTCTGAACATGGAAAAAGAAATGATTTCACGATCCCCAGAGGGCTAATAAGCACAACCTTTCTTTCAGAGGCAGCAGCTCTCTTCATCATATGCATGAAGGAAACCGCGCAGATCCTGAATCGAAAGGTGTGCGCACAGGTAGGCAGTGGACTCGCTGCCAGGAGTATGGATAACGGCCCCCAGGGTGGATTTGATTTAAATCAAATTGATTTAAATCACGATTTAAATCACGATTTAAATCACTAGTCAGTAAGGCTTGATTTAAATCGCTAGTCAGTAAGGCTTGATTTAAATATTTTCTTTACAGAAAGACTCCTTCTTGCTGGTATAATCTTAATATTTACAACCATATGAAGGTTTCCTTTTTGGAATAACTGTAGTTTTTACCGTTATATCAAAAATTACTGATTTGGTTATACTTCTAAAAATACATAGACAGATAATTAGGAAATTATGGTGAGGTTTAATAAGTTAACTGTTTATATTTGGACAATTTTTCTGCTGTACTTTATTGGAAGGAGAAAAACAATCATTTCCTTAATAACTATTTAAACAATTTATTTAACTCAAACAATAACATGATAGCATAGGTATCCATGTTTGTGAACTGATGTGGTTAAACACATCAACTTTTCTGCTGTACTTCATTGGAAAGAGAAAAATAATCATTTCCTTAATAACCATTGAAACAATTTATTTAACTAAAACAATAACATGATAGCATATGTATCCATGTTTGTGAACTGATGTGGTTAAACATTTTTTGAAAAAAAACTTAGACTGAGTTTTAGCACACTTGATCAACTTAAAACAAATCCTTCTTTCCTGATGAATAGCCTTTGGACTACAATGTCACTTAAATAGAAGACTATATTTAGAAAGATTTTTCCTCCAAAAGCATTTTATTTTAAAAATCCAATTTAAATAAATAAAAAATCTGATTTAAATCAAACAAATCCGATTTAAATAAAAAAAAATCCGATTTTTTTGATTTTTTTTAAAAAATCATTGATTTTTATCCACCCTGACGGCCCCAGTGATTCCCCCTGTCCCTCTCCTAGGTGTGGGCTCCACACACAGATGTGGGCAGGCTCAAAATGGGGGGGGGGGTGCAGGACTGTGGCGCCACAGCAGAGCAGCGCTGGTTTTAGGTTTGATGAGTCCCTAAGTTACTGAAGGTATTGGAGCCCTTTCTATGTCCAGCTGTCCTTTGTCCACAACAAATTGTCACACTGTTTTTTGTGTTGAATACATGCTATATGGCAGTGATGGCTAACCTTGACACCCCAGATGTTTTGGAGCTACAACTCCCATCATCCCTAGCGAACAGGACCAGTGGTCAGGGATGATGGGAGTTGTAGTTCCAAAACATCTGGAGGGTCAAGGTGAGCCATCACTGCTATATGGTAACTGATGGACCTAATAGGCATCTCAAGCCATTTGCACATCACAAATAGGAGCCGACGCAACACAAAACACTGTTGGCTGCATGTCGGTTTTATTTTATTTGTTTTTTAACTTCTATTTTTGGAAATGTACATCCAGGTTTTTTCCCTTTCAATTTTTTGGGGCCCCCCAAGAGAGTGGGGCCCTAAGCTATAGCTTGTTGAGCTTATACGTAAATCCGGCACTGGCATATAGATAGATAGATAGATAGATAGATAGATAGATGAGATGATGAGCAAACACCGACAATAGAAGAATGAAGAATGAAATTAATGAACTATGCAGAAATGGACAAAATGACGGGGAGAATCCAAGAACAGCGGGACCAGAAGTTCATCAAAGACTGGACTAAATTTACAGAATATTTAAAAGAAACTACTGAATTGAATACGTTGGTACCGTAGGACTACAAGAGGCATTGTAGAGTTAAAAAGAAATATCGTTGCTAAGTGCAAATTGATCGTGATAAGCTTTGAGTGAGAGGTGAAGCAATGGTAGACATAAGAAATATAAGTTAAATAGTAAAAATTATAAAGTCGTTTGGAATGGACTGAAGGAAGTCATGGCTGTAAAAAGCCAAAAGGTATAAGTTGTGAGAAGGTATGTGTACTGTAAATTGCAAAAATGTTTTGAAAATAAATAAAAATGATATTAAAAAAAAAAAGAGATGATGAGTTGATGAGATGAGATGAGATAAGATAAGACAAGACAGATAAATGATAGATAACAGTCAGACAGCCAGATATTAGATAGATAGATTAGATAGATGATAGACAGATGATTGATAGACATAGACAGATAAATATAAGATAGATAGCTTATATTTATATCTATAGCTGTCTACCAGCTCCATCTGGTACGCAGGCTGAGACCCTACCTGTCTGCAGACTGTCTTGCCAGAGTGGTGCATGCTCTAGTTATCTCCCGCTTGGACTACTGCCATGCGCTCTACGTGGGGCTACCTTTGAAGGTGACCCGGAAACTGCAATTAATCCAGAATGAGGCAGCAAGACTGGGGACTGGGAGTGGCCGCCGAGACCACATAACACCGGTCCTGAGAGAACTACACTGGCTCCCAGTATGTTTCCGAGCACAATTCAAAGTGTTGGTGCTGACCTTGAAAGCCCTAAATGGCTTCGGTCCAGTATACCTGAAGGAGCGTCTCCACCCCCACCGCTCAGCCTGGACACTGAGATCCAGCGCCGAGGGCCTTCTGGCGGTTCCCTCACTGCGAGAAGCAAAGCTATAGGGAACCAGGCAGAGGGCCTTCTCGGTAGTGGCGCCCGCCCTGTGGAACGCCCTCCCTTCAGATGTCAAAGAGAAAAACAATTACCAGACCTTTAGAAGACATCTGAAGGCAGCTCTGTTTAGGGAGGCTTTTAATGTTTTATAGATTATTGTATTTTAATGCTCTGTTGAAAGCCGCCCAGAGTGGCTGGGGAAACCCAGCCAGATGGGCGGGTATAAATAAATTATTATTATTATTATTATTATTATTATTATTATTATTATTATTATATTATAATTATAATATACTTATTATTATTATTATTATTATTATTATTATTATTATAATAAATGTACATCCAGGTTTTTTTCCCTTTCAATTTTTGGGGGGCCCCCAAGAAAGTGGCGCCCTAAGCTGGAGCTTGTTGAGCTTATACATAAATCTGGCACTGGCATAGATAGATAGATAGATAGATAGATAGATAGATAGATAGATAGATAGATAGATGAGATAAGACAGATAGATGATAGATAACAGCCAGACAGCCAGATATTAGATAGATAGATTAGATAGATGATAGATAGATGATTGATAGGCAGGTTAGATAGACAGATAAATATAAGATAGATAGATAAACACATATATATATAAACGACATACATATAGATAAACACGCCTGCATCCCTGCTCCTTGGGAAGTAGCCCAGGCGCCCACCAGGGGGTCTCCGCCCCCCCTCCCCCCCTGCACCCACCCAGCGCGGCGTGCGCCACCCACCGTAGATCATGGCCAGGCCGGTCTCGTGGAGGAAGCGCGCGCGGCGGTGCTTGAAGACCCAGATGGTGAGGATGGTGAGATAGATAGATAGATAGATAGATAGATAGATAGATAGATAGATAGATAGATAGATAGATGATAGATAGATAGATAGATACAGTAGATAGATAGATAGATAGATAGATAGATAGATAGGCAGTGGAAGACAGGAGTGCCTGGCGTGCTCTGGTCCATGGGGTCACGAAGAGTCGGACACGACTGAACGACTGAACAACAACAACAGGCAGATAGATAGATAGATAGATAGATAGATGATAGATAGATAGAGATTAGATAGATAGATAGGCAGTGGAAGACAGGAGTGCCTGGCGTGCTCTGGTCCAGGGGGTCACGAAGAGGCGGACACGACTGAACGACTGAACAACAACAACAACAACAGATAGATAGATAGATAGATAGAGATTAGATAGATAGATAGATAGATAGATAGGCAGTGGAAGACAGGAGTGCCTGGCGTGCTCTGGTCCAGGGGGCAGATAGATAGATAGATAGGTAGATAGATGATAGATTAGATAGATAGATAGATAGATGATAGATAGATAGATAAATAGACAGGTTAGATAGACAGATAAATATAAGATAGATAGATAAACTGACATAGATAGATGATAGACATAGAGAAATAGATACCGTAGATCAGTGTTCCCCAACCTTGGGCCTGCAGCTTTTTTTTGGACTACAATTCCCATCATCCCTGACCACTGGCCTTGCTAGCGAGGGATGATGGGAGTTGTAGTCCCAAAACAGCCGGAGCCCCAAGGTTGGGGGGGGACACTGTCCTAGATGGCCGACGACGGGCCCCCTTGGAAAGGGGCCTGGGGGGGTCTCCAGCCCCCCACCCACCCCGCCCCCCATCGCGGGCACGCGCACCCACCGTAGATCATGGCCAGGCCGGTCTCGTGGAGGAAGCGCGCGCGGCGGTGCTTGAAGAGCCAGATGGTGAGGATGGTGAGGGTGAGCAGGAGGATGAAGATGAGCAGGTTGGCGCTGTCCTGCCGGTGGCTCGCTTCGGCCGCCTTCTCCGACACGATCTCCTCCTCCAGCGCCACGGGACGCGCTCCGGACGCCGCCAGCAGAGGCTCGGCCCGGGCGCGCAGCCCCACCAGCAGCCCCAGGAGGAGCAGCCGGCCAGGGTCCCCCAGGCGCCCCGCCGGCCCGGCTCTCCAGCAGCCCAGCTGGGCCAGGGTGGCCATGGCTGCTCCGGCTCCCCCTGCGCTTCTTCCGTGCGCGCAGCCGGGACTGGAGAGGGAGGAGGAAGCGGCGCTCCGCCCAGGCCGAGCAGGCGCGGCCAGTAGGGGCGCGCGAGGAGCAGCAGGCGCCGCGGGGAGAGCAGGGCTCAGGCTGGAGAGGGTCCCCCTTGGAAGCGCAGCGGGCGCGCAGGCGCCGCGGGGAGAGCAGGGCTGGAGAGGGTCCCCCTTGGAAGCGCAGCGGGCGCGCAGGCGCCGCGGGGAGAGCAGGGCTCAGGCTGGAGAGGGTCCCCCTTGGAAGCGCAGCGGGCGCGCAGGCGCCGCGGGGAGAGCAGGGCTGGAGAGGGTCCCCCTTGGAAGCGCAGCGGGCGCGCAGGCGCCGCGGGGAGAGCAGGGCTGGAGAGGGTCCCCCTTGGAAGCGCAGCGGGCGCGCAGGCGCCGCGGGGAGAGCAGGGCTGGAGAGGGTCCCCCTTGGAAGCGCAGCGGGCGCGCAGGCGCCGCGGGGAGAGCAGGGCTCAGGCTGGAGAGGGTCCCCCTTGGAAGCGCAGCGGGCGCGCAGGCGCCGCGGGGAGAGCAGGGTTGGAGAGGGTCCCCCTTGGAAGCGCAGCGGGCGCGCAGGCGCCGCGGGGAGAGCAGGGCTGGAGAGGGTCCCCCTTGGAGCCACAGGACCAGCAGCAGCTGATCCCGGCGTGGAAAATCCGCCCAGCGCCCCCAAATTTAGTTGCGTCGCCAATAATAATAATAATAATAATAATAATTTATTATTTATACGACAAGGCTGTAGATTGTATCCCTGCTTATTTAACTTATATGCAGAAATCATCATGCGAAAGGCTGGACTGGATGAATCCCAAACCGGAATTAAGATTGCCGGAAGAAATATCAACAACCTCAGATATGCTGATGATACAACCTTGATGGCAGAAAGTGAGGAGGAATTAAAGAACCTTTGAATGAGGGTGAAAGAGGAGAGCGCAAAATATGGTATCCAAAAAACGAAGATCATGGCCACTGGTCCCATCACCTCCTGGCAAATAGAAGGGGAAGAAATGGAGGCAGGGAGAGATTTCACTTTCTTGGGTTCCATGATCACTGCAGATGGTGACAGCAGTCACGAAATTAGAAGACGCCTGCTTCTTGGGAGAAAAGCAATGACAAACCTAGACAGCATCTTCAAAAGCAAAGACATCACCTTGCCGACAAAGGTCCTTATAGTTAAAGCTATGGTTTTCCCAGTAGTAATGTACGGAAGTGAGAGCTGGACCATAAAGAAGGCTGATCGCCGAAGAATTTATGCTTTTGAATTCTGGTGCTGGAGGAGACTCTTGAGAGTCCCATGGACTGCAAGAAGATCAAACCTCTCCATTCTTAAAGAAATCAGCCCTGAGTGCTCATTAGAAGGACAGATCCTGAAGTTGAGGCTCCAGTACTTTGGCCACCTCATGAGAAGAGAAGACTCCCTAGAAAAGACCCTGATGTTGGGAAAGATGGAGGGCACAAGGAGAAGGGGGCGGCAGAGGATGAGATGGTTGGACAGTGTTCTCGAAGCTACTAGCATGAGTTTGGCCAAACTGCGAGAGGCAGTGGAGGATAGGCGTGCCTGGCGTGCTCTGGTCCAGGGGGTCACGGAGAGTCGGACACGACTGAACGACTGAACAGCAACAACAACAACCCCGCCCATCTGGCTGGGTTTCCCCAGCCACTCTGGGCAGCTTCCAGTCAAATATTAAAATACAATGATTCATTTTAACAGCCATTCTTCCATTGTTGGGAATGATGTGTCCTTCCATCTTTGTGTGCATATACGGTAAAAGTCTTGCAGCCATAATCAAAAAAGTGTAACCAAGTTCCATAGTCCTTTTCTAACTGTATGTGCGTAAGTCCCAGCAGGAAGAGTTCTGGTTTCAGTTGAAAATCAATCTTCAAAATTCTCTGGGTAGATAATAATTTAAAACGAACGACTTAAACCATCATAAAGTAACCAACCTGGGGGGCAGGGACAGGGGCCTCATCAGTGGTGGCTCCCCCTTTGTTGGACACCTTCCCTCATGACTGAATCTCAGAAGAAATTTAGGAACACCTCAGGCATTTGGTGGCTGGAAGATCTACTGCAGTGATGGCTAACCTTGACCCTCCAGATGTTTTGGAACTACAACTCCCATCATCCCTAGCTAACAGGACCAGTGGTCAGGGATGATGGGAGTTGTAGTTCCAAAACATCTGGAGGGTCAAGGTTAGCCATCACTGATCTACTGCTTCTGGCAACTCTGAGATCCCTAGTTGTGAATACAGTAGCTTCAAGTTGTGGGTATTTTTATCTAAAAAAAACTGGTGTGGATATTTTGGCTGTTTTTCAAATGCTTGTGAATTATTTTTAACGGCCGCTTTAAATTGGTTGAAATGTTTGCTCTTGCTGTGTCCGCCATCTTGGGCTCCTTCGGCAGAAATAGGACCCGGATTAGTAATACCTTTTTTTTTTTAATAAATAATTTTTATTAAAAGTTTTTACAAACAATCTTTTAAGTCACATTCAGCATTCTTATGTTATGTATGTACATTTTCCTGACTTCCATCGACCCTTCACGAGATTTTCACATTTCTTCACTTATTTTTCCATTCCATAACCTTTATTGGCATAGCAAATTCAAATACTTAAGGACAGGGTGATTAAAAATAAAACAATCTTTTCCAAATACTTAAGAACAGAGTTATTCCAATACTTTCGGACAGAGTTATTATTAAAAAGAATAAAACAATCACTTTATAAACTTCTTGAAGCCACAAATCCAGAGCATAAATACAGCGTTAAAAATAGCCTTCAATTAGTAAACTTCCTAATAATAAAATATATCTTCATTAATTCTATATTTAACACAATATGTTAATTTTCAATAGGCCGCCCTTATTTTTGTATTTCATACTTCACTATTACTTTAAAAAACCAATATCCAATATTACCTTCTAATACTATTCCTGTAATATTTCTTACAATTTACCTCACAGAGCTTCCTGCAAACCTATTAAGTGTGATTTGTTGCTTACAATTGTCTTTCAGATATATCTCAAATTTTGTCCAATCTTTTAAAAACTCCTGGTCCCGTCGGTTTCCATTTTTGGTTGGGGAAACAATTGTTTCAATGAAAAATGATTTTTTAAAATTATTATTATTATTATTGTTATTATTATTATTTTAAATCCAATTTTGTTGCATTAAGGCGGCTTTTTAAATCATTTTTAAATTTTGTAATCTGTATTTTAATGGATCGTTTTTGTGTTTATGTTTTATTGTGATTTTGATTGTGTGAGCCGCCCTGAGCCCGGCTTTGCCGGGGAGGGCGGGGTACAAATAAAAATTATTATTATTATTATTATTATTATTATTATTATTATTACTTGTACAATGACAATAAAGACATAAAGATAAAGGTTTCCAATTCTTCCTGTCATCTTATCCAATTCTGCATAGTCCTAGTAATAACTGTTTCCCAGCAGTGGAAGAAGAGTGGAGAAAATTTAAAGATTATCTTAAAAATTATTATTATAATTATTATAAAATTATATATAAAATTATAAAATTATTATAAAATGTGAAAATGAGATAATGTCGAAGCTATAGTAGTTTACAGATTAAATTTAGAATAGTAAAATATTAATTGAGTGGTTATAAGATTGTATAGAAGGTTTATGATGAATATGAAGTTTGAAAGTTTAATTGAAATTAATTGAAGTTAGATAGCTGAATTTGGTGTATGAGGAGTAGAGTAAGTCTAGGAATCTATTTTATGAAATAAGAATAGTATAAACATAGTATGAATATAGAAAATCTGAGAAGTCAAAATAGAATAAGAATTAAATCAATATAGCTTAGTGCTCTCCCTTATTTTTTTAGCTTTTACTGCTGTTACTTGTGTTGAGTACACTTTTGGTTGGGGGAAACAATTGTTTAAATGAAAAATGAATTTATATTATTATTATTATTATTATTATTTTATCCAATTTCGTTGTACTTGTACAATGACAACAAAGACATCTTGAATCTTGAATAAGAAAAGAAAATTAGAACATCGAAATATGTTAAAAGGGAAAATGGAAATTGCCAATTGAAATAATAGAAACATAAATGAAACACAGAGGGATGGACAGGAGGAAGTCAAACCAAAATGTAAAGGGAAATAGGAAAGGAAGTTTATAGATTTTGTAAGTGGGGTATTGTTTATTTTTGTTTGTTTGTTTGTGTGTATTATTTGTGTTTATGTGGATAAAATTAATATAATTTGAAAAAAAAAGTAATAACTGTTTCCCATAACCAATAAATATCCATAAATATCCATATACAAAGCAAGGGGAAATTTTAAATGGAAAAAGACCACAGCAGGAAACAGGCCATGAAGAAACACAATAAAATAGGAATAACTGTTTTATTGTGTTTCTTCATGACTTTTTCCACATAAAAGTTTCCACATAAAAGTATATGGATATTTATGGATATTTACTGGTTATTATGGGAAAGGCGCTTGGTGACAAGAGGAGAACAGGTTGGGGGAAACAATTGTTTAAATGAAAAATGATTTTTTTAAAATTATTTTTGTTATTATTATTTTATCCAATTTCGTTCTGCTTGTACAATGACAATAAAGACATCTTGAATCTTGAGGGGGGAAGAAAAAAGGCGCCAAAATCATCCCCTCAGGAAAGACCGAGCCGAGAGAGTGTCAAGTGGCGAAGACGGGCGTGTGGCGCAGCCATTGGCAAGCCCAGCTGGGCTCGGCCCCGCCCACTTCCGCCGATTCGCTCCCGCCTCTCCCCTTCCTCTCTTAAGCGCTTGCTCGCTTGCTTCAGAGGTTCCCACCGGCCTTCGCTGCGCCTGACGTCAAGGAAAAAGGCGCCAAAATCATCCCCTCAGAAACGACCGAGCCAAGAGAGAGAGAGAGTCAGGCGGCGAAGACGGGCGTGTGGCGCTGCCATTGGCAAGCCCAGCTGGGCTCGGCCCCGCCCACTTCCGCCGATTCGCTCCGCCTCTCCCCTTCCTCTCTTCAGCGCTTGCTCGCTCGATTCAGAGGTTCCCACCGGCCTTCGCTGCGCCTGACGTCATCCCCGCGCGCCGCTCGGCGAAGGGTCGGGCCTGTCGCGTCGCGTCGCGTCTCGGCTCTCGCCGGCCTTTCGTGCGCGTGCGCGGCCCCGGCGGTGCCTGTGAGGGAGCGAGAGGCAGATGATGGCGGCCGCCTCTCTGTGGAAAGGGCTGGTCGGCGTCGGACTCTTCGCCCTGGCGCACGCGGCCTTCTCCGCCGCGCAGCGTGAGTGGCTCCCCCCGCGGCGGCGGCGGCGCTCCGTCCCCTCGCCCTACGCGCATGCGCACCCGGGCGGAGGGGGGGCTCTCCTGGTGGGCTTCGGCGGCCCTGGGAAGGGGCGGGGGGGCGTTTCCAGCGCGAGCAGGACGTGTCTTCTGGGATGGGGGGCGGCCCAGACAGGGGGGGCCCTGGCAGTGGGGGTCCCAAGGGTCGCTTCCCCGCCTCACCCACTTAGACTGCAGTGATGGCTAACCTTGGCCCTCCAGATGTTTGGGGACTACAATTCCCATCATCCCTGACCACTGGTCCTGTTAGCTAGGGATCATGGGAGTTGTAGTTCCAAAACATCTGGGGGGTCAAGGTTAGCCATCACTGTACTTGATCAGGATGCCCTCAAGCCCATCATCCTACTTCAGTGGTGGCTAACCTTGACACTCCAGATGTTTTGGAACTACAACTCCCATCATCCCTGTATACCTGAAGGAGCGTCTCCACTCCCATTATTCAGCCCGGACACTGAGATCCAGCGCCGAGGGCCTTCTGGCGGTTCCCTCACTGCGAGAAGCAAAGCTACAGGGAACCAGGCAGAGGGCCTTCTCGGTGGTGGCGCCCGCCCTGTGGAACGCCCTCCCATCAGAGGTCAAAGGGATCAACAACTACATGACCTTTAGAAAACACCTGAAGGCAGCCCTGTTTAGGGAAGTTTTTAATCTGTAATATTTTAATGTATTTTAGTGTTTGTTGGAGGCCGCCCAGAGTGGCTGGGGAGACCCGGCCAGATGGGCGGGGTACAAATAATAAATTATTATTATTATTATTATTATTATTATTATTATTATTATTTATTAGCTAACCGGACCAGTGGTCAGGGATGATGGGAATTGTAGGCCCAAATTGTAGGTGTTTGGGGACTACAACTCCCATGATCCCTAGCTAACAGGACCAGTGGTCAGGGATGATGGGAATTGTAGGCCCAAATTGTAGGTGTTTGGGGACTACAACTCCCATGATCCCTAGCTAACAGGACCAGTGGTCAGGGATGATGGGAATTGTAGTCCCAAATTGTAGGTGTTTGGGGACTACAACTCCCATGATCCCTAGCTAACAGGACCAGTGGTCAGGGATGATGGGAATTGTAGGCCCAAATTGTAGGTGTTTGGGGACTACAACTCCCATGATCCCTAGCTAACAGGACCAGTGGTCCGGGATGATGGGAATTGTAGTCCCAAATTGTAGGTGTTTGTGGACTACAACTCCCATGATCCCTAGCTAACAGGACCAGTGGTCAGGGATGATGGGAATTGTAGTCCCAAATTGTAGGTGTTTGGGGACTACAACTCCCATGATCCCTAGCTAACAGGACCAGTGGTCCGGGATGATGGGAGTTGTAGTCCCAAATTGTAGGTGTTTGGGGACTACAACTCCCATGATCCCTAGCGAACAGGCCCAGTGGTCAGGGATGATGGGAATTGTAGGCCCAAATTGTAGGTGTTTGGGGACTACAACTCCCATGATCCCTAGCTAACAGGACCAATGATCAGGGATGATGGGAATTGTAGATGTTTGGGGACTACAACTCCCATCATCCCTAGCTAGCAAGACCAGTGGTCAGGGATGATGCGAATTGTAGTCCCAAAACATCTGGAGGGCCAAGGTTAGCCATCACTGACTTAGAGGGAGGGAGGGAATCCCGCCTGCCGCGCTTGGAGGAAAGGGAGGAGGTCCGTGTCGTAAATGGCGAGGGTAGAGTTAACCAGGGCCGGATTGACGTATAAGCTCAACAAGCTCTAGCTTAGGGCCCCCTCCTCTCTTGGGGCCCCCCCAAAAAATTAAAGAAAAAAAAAACCTGGATGTACATTTCCAAAATATAAGATAAGCTCAACAATTACTTTGATAAAATACATATTATGTGATGTGCAAATGGCTTGAGATCAGGGTGGATTTGATTTAAATCAAATTGATTTAAATCACTAGTCAGTATGGCTTGACTTAAATCACTAGTCATTAAGACTTGATTTAAATATTTTTTTTACAGAAAGACTCATTCTTGCTGGTATAATCTTAATATTTACAACCATATGAAGGTTTCTTTTTTGGAATAATAAATTTTCAGAGTAGTTTTTACAGTTATATCAAAAATTACTGATTTGGTCATACTACTAGAAATACATAGACATATAATTATGAAATTATGGTGAGGTTTAATAAGTTAACTGTTTCTATTTGGACAACTTTTCTGCTGTACTTTATTGGAAGGAGAAAAATAATCATTTCCTTAATAACATTTTAAACAATTTATTTAACTAAAACAATAACATGATAGCATATGTGTCCATGTTTGTTAACTGATGTGGTTAAACATTAAAAAAAAAACTTAGACTGAGTTTTAGCACACTTGATAAACTTAAAACAAATCATTCTTTCCTGATGAATAGCCTTTGGACTACAATGTAACTTAAATAGAAGACTATATTTAGAAAGATTTTTCCTCCAAAAGCATTTTATTTTAAAAATCCAATTTAAATAAAAAAAAATCCATTTTTTTTTTTTAAAATCATTGATTTTTATCCACCCTGATTTGCACAAACTCCCGTATTTCTGGATCAGGGCAATCAGTTGGACAGGAGAAGCTAGATGGTGGAGTGGTTTGTTCCTGTTGCCGGCAGTGATTCCCTGTGGTGACAAGTTTGGGAGAACAGTTTAGGACAGTGATGGCTAACCTTGACACTCCAGATGTTTTGGGACTACAACTCCCATCATCCCTGACCACTGGTCCTGTTAGCTAGAGATGATGGGAGTTGTAGTTCCAAAACATCTGGAGTGTCAAGGTTAGCCATCACTGGTTTAGGATGCATACTGAAGGAACATACCATAGACTGGTTGCCTTTAGTTGAAATAGTGATTAGTGGTGGTCTAAATGAGCTTGAGGCCTTTCTGTAAGATATGCCAGGGGAAGTGTCATGGCATGCAGAAAGTCTATGGTTCAGTCCCAGACATCTCCAGGTATGTATGGGCAAGACCCGGCTGAAGCCCTGCAGAACTGTTGCCAATCCTTGTGGACAAAACAAAATAAAAAAATTCCTTCCAGTGGCACCTTAGAGACCAACTAAGTTTGTTCTTGGTATGAGCTTCCGTGTGCATGCACACTTCTTCAGATACACTGAAACAGAAGTCACCAGACCCTTATATATAGTGAGAGGGTGGGGAGGGGTGTTACTCAGAGGGGTGGTGGGAATGGGTGATTGACTCAATGGGTATGGTAAACCTGTTGACGACGGTTAACGACTGCAATTAAGTTTGTTCTTGGTATGAGCTTCCGTGTGCATGCACACTTCTTCAGATACACTGAAACAGAAGTCACCAGACCCTTATATATAGTGAGAGGGTGGGGAGGGGTATTACTCAGAGGGGTGGTGGGAATGGGTGATTGACTCAATGGGTATGGTAAACCTGTTGACGACGGTTAACGACTGCAATTAAGTTTGTTCTTGGTATGAGCTTTCGTGTGCATGCACACTTCTTCAGATACACTGAAACAGAAGTCACCAGACCCTTATATATAGTGAGAGGGTGGGGAGGGGTATTACTCAGAGGGGTGGTGGGAATGGGTGATTGACTCAATGGGTATGGTAAACCCGTTGATGACGGTCAATGACTGCAATTAGTCTTACAGGAAAAAGCAAGGGGTGACTGTTAACGACTGCAATTAGTCTTACAGGAAAAAGCAAGGGGTGAGAAGGTTAAAAAAGCTTTGTCATGTATAATGAGATAAGAATCCAATGTCTTTGTTCAGACCAGGTCTCTCCATGGTTTTAAGCTTGGTAATGAGTTGCAATTCAGCAACTTCTCTTTCCAGTCCATTTCTGAAATTCCTTTGCAATAAGACAGCTACTTTGAGATCTTGTATAGAGTGTCCTGGGAGATGGAAGTGTTCTCCTACTGGTTTCTCTGTCTTGTGGTTCCTGATGTCAGATTTATGTCCATTTATCCTTTGGCGTAGAGTTTGGCCTGTTTGTCCAATATAGAGAGCTGAAGGGCACTGTTGGCATTTGACGGCATACACAATGTTAGACGATGAGCAATTCAATAGTCCTGAGATGGTATGTTTGATGTTGTTGGGGCCAGTAATGGTGTTGCCCGGGTGTATGTGGCAGCCAAGTTGGCATCTGGGTTTATTGCAGGCTCTGGTGCCAGTGTCTCTGTTGAGTCTGGTTGTAGTATTGTTGTGGGTGAGGAGTTGCTTAAGATTGGGTGGCTGTCTGTAGGCGATGAAAGGTCTCTAAGGTGCCACTGGAAGGAATTTTTTAATTTTTTAATTTTGTTTTGACTATGACAGACCAACACGGCTATCTACCTTGTGGACAAGTGCACTAAAGAACTGACTTGGAATAAAGTAGCAGAGAGCTCCCAGTGATTCTCTTGCATTACTCAGTTATAGCTGTTGGACACATCTCTCTTGTGTGCACTATGGAGATGAGTTAATTCACGAAGGCCAGATTTGAAGATCTGATTAATAATAATAATAATAATAAATTTTATTTATACCCCGCCCTCCCCAGCCGAAACCGGGCTCAGGGTGGCTAACAACAGTAAAAATTACAATACAGTATACCGGTAAAAAGAAAAACAATTAAAATACAGGTTAAAAAGTCAATTTAAAATTTAAAATGCCGCTTCATTTGTTGCCCATAAACAGAACCAAGGGGAGGAAACCATCAGACTCAGTCCGACCCGAAGGCCAGGCGGAACAGCTCTGTCTTGCAGGCCCTGCGGAAAGATGTCAAATCCCGCAGGGCCCTGGTCTCTTGTGGGAGAGTGTTCCACCAAGTTGGGGCCAGAACTGAAAAGGCCCTGGGCCCTAGTTGACACCAGTCTGACAGCCTTGTGGCTCGGGACCTCCAACAAGTTGTGATTTGTGGACCTAGAATCATAGAATCATAGAATCATAGAGTTGGAAGAGACCACAAGGGCCATCCAGTCCAACCCCCTGCCAAGCAGGAAACACCATCAAAGCATTCCTGACAGGTGGCTGTCAAGCCTCTGCTTAAAGACCTCCAAAGAAGGAGACTCCACCACACTCCTTGGCAGCAAATTCCACTGTCGAACAGCTCTTACTGTCAGGAAGTTCTTCCTAATGTTTAGGTGGAATCTTCTTTCTTGTAGTTTGAATCCATTGCTCCGTGTCCGCTTCTCTGGAGCAGCAGAAAACAACCTTTCTCTCTCCTCTATATGACATCCTTTTATATATTTGAACATGGCTATCATATCACCCCTTAACCTTCTCTTCTCCAGGCTAAACATACCCAGCTCCCTAAGCCGTTCCTCATAAGGCATCGTTTCCAGGCCTTTGACCATTTTGGTTGCCCTCCTCTGGACACGTTCCAGCTTGTCAATATCCTTCTTGAACTGTGGTGCCCAGAACTGGACACAGTATTCCAGGTGGGGTCTGACCAGAGCGGAATACAGTGGTACTATTACTTCCCTTGATCTAGATGCTATACTCCTATTGATGCAGCCCAGAATTGCATTGGCTTTTTTAGCTGCTGCATCACACTGTTGACTCATGTCAAGTTTGTGGTCTACCAAGACTCCTAGATCCTTTTCACTTGTACTGCTCTCAAGCCAGGTATCACCCATCCTGTATTTGTGCCTTTCATTTTTTTTGCCCAAGTGTAGTACTTTACATTTCTCCCTGTTAAAATTCATCCTGTTTGCCTTGGCCCAGCACTCTAATCTGTTAAGGTCATTTTGAAGTGTGATCCTGTCCTCTGGGGTATTAGCTACCCCTCCCAATTTGGTGTCATCTGCAAACTTGATCAGGATGCCCTCAAGCCCATCATCCAAGTCATTGATAAAGATGTTGAATAAGACTGGGCCCAAGACAGAACCCTGTGGCACCCCACTAGTCACTTCTCTCCAGGATGAAGAGGAGCCATTGATGAGCACCCTTTGGGTTCGGTCAGTCAGCCAGTTACAAATCCAATGAATGGTAGCATTGTCTAGCCCGCATTTTACCAGCTTCTTTACAAGAATATCATGGGGCACCTTGTCAAAGGCCTTGCTGAAATCAAGATAGGCTACATCCACAGTGTTCCCTTCGTCTACCAGGCTTGTAATTCTGTCAAAAAATGAGATCAGATTAGTCTGACATGACTTATTTTTCAGAAACCCATGCTGACTTTTAGTGATCACAGCGTTCCTTTCTAGGTGCTCACAGACCGTTTGCTTAATGATCTGCTCTAGAATCTTTCCTGGTATTGATGTCAGGCTGACTGGGCGGTAATTGTTTGGGTCCTCTCTTTTCCCCTTTTTGAAAATAGGGACAACATTTGCCCTCCTCCAGTCTGCTGGGACTTCACCTGTTTTCCAGGAATTCTCAAAGATTACTGCCAGTGGTTCTGAAATCACCTCTGCCAGTTCTTTTAATACTCTGGGATGTAGTTCATCTGGCCCTGGAGACTTGAATACATCTAAACTAGCCAAGTGTGCTTGTACTACCTCCTTACTTATTCTGGGCTGTGTTTCCCCTGCTGAATCATCTGCTCCATATTCTTCAGGTCGGGCATTGTTTTCTTTTTTGGAGAAGACTGAGGCAAAGAAGGTATTGAGGAGTTCTGCCCTTTCTGCGTCCCCTGTTCGCATTTCACCTTCTTCTCCTCTAAGTGACCCCACTGTTTCCTTGTTCTTCCTTTTGCTACGGACATACCCATAAAAACTCTTTTTATTGCTTTTAACCTCTCTAGCAAGCCTGAGCTCATTCTGTGCTTTAGCTTTTCTGACTTTGTCTCTACATGTGCTGGCTATTTGTTTGAATTCCTCTCTGGTGGTTTCCCCCTTTTTCCATTTCTTGTACATATCCCTTTTAAATCTTAACTCAGTTAAAAGTTCATTAGATAGCCACCCTGGCTTCTTTAGGCACCTTCCATGTTTTCGTCTCATTGGTACTGCTTGAAGTTGTGCTTTTAATATCTCCCTTTTAACAAACTCCCATCCATCATGAACTCCCTTCCCTTTTAGTATTACTGACCATGGGATCACACCCAGCATTTCCCTAAGTTTTCTGAAGTCGGCTTTCTTAAAGTCTAGAATTTGAGTCTTAGTATGCTTGGTTGCTCCTTTCTGATGTATAATAAACTCCAGAAGAGCATGATCACTCCCACCTAATGATCCTACCACTTCTACCCCACTAACCAGGTCATCACTATTGGTTAGGACCAGATCTAAAATGGCTGATCCTCTTGTTGCTTCTCCCACTTTCTGGACAATGAAATTGTCTGCAAGGCCAGTGAGGAATCTGTTCGACCTTATGCTCTTGGCTGAGTTTGACATCCAACAAATATCAGGATAGTTGAAATCCCCCATTACTACTATCTCATTTCCTTTTGAATGCTTGGTCATCTGTTCCAGGAAGATGACCTGAAGGTCCTTTGCGTGGCATACCGGGAGAGGCGGTCCCGTAGGTACGAGGGTCCTAGGCCGCATAGGGCTTTAAAGGTCAAAACCAGCACCTTGAACCTGATCCTGTACTCCACCGGGAGCCAGTGCAGCTGGTAGAGCACTGGGTGAATGTGGTCCCGCGGCAAGGACCCCGTAAGGAGCCTCGCCGCGGCATTCTGCACCCGCTGGAGTTTCTGGGTCAGCTTCAAGGGTAGCCCCGCGTAGAGCGAGTTACAATAATCAAGTCTGGAGGTGACCACCGCATGGATCACTGTGGCCAGATCAGGGAGAGAAAGGTAAGGGACCAACTGCTTGATACGTCGAAGATGGGAAAACGCCACCTTTGCTGTGGCTGCAACATGCACCTCCATGGAAAGGGAGGCGTCGAAGGTTATACCCAGACTCTTGACAGAAGGCGCTGGCACTAGTTGGCCCCCCGCAAGAGATGGGAAAGAGAAACGGAGGTGGAGGTGGCTTTCACCTGTAGTGGAGTTGCTAGAAAGCCCAGCTGTGTGGAAATCAGATTAATTTACCAGCATGTCTTCCTTTGCAGATCGCTCCTACATGAGATTAACAGAAAAGGAAGATGAAACGTTGCCAATAGATGTAAGTTAAATGTTCTTTTTCTTTCAGTGATGGAAGTGCCGACTTGACTGTGATACGTAAGATGACACATTTCCATTTAAACCAGTATGGTTGCAATCAGGGTGGATTTGATTTAAATCACGATTTAAATCACTAGTCAGTAAGGCTCAATTTAAATCACTAGTCAGTAAGGCTTGATTTAAATCACTAGTCAGTAAGGCTTGATTTAAATCACTAGTCAGTAAGGCTTGATTTAAATCACTAGTCAGTAAGGCTTGATTTGAATCACTAGTCAGTAAGGCTTGATTTGAATCACTAGTCAGTAAGGCTTGATTTGAATCACTAGTCAGTAAGGCTTGACTTAAATCACTAGTCAGTAAGACTTGATTTAAATATTTTTTTTACAAAAAGACTCCTCCTTGCTGGTATAATCTTAATATTTACAACCATGTGAAGGTTTTATTTTTGGAATAATAAATTTTCAGAGTAGTTTTTACAGTTATATCAAAAATTACTGATTTAGTTATACTACTAGAAATACATAGACAGAAAATTATGAAATGATGGTGAGATTTAATAAGTTAACTGTTTATATTTGGACAACTTTTCTGCTGTATTTTATTGGAAGGAGAAAAATAATCATTTCCTTAATAACCATTTAAACAATTTATTTAACTAAAACAATCACATGATAGCATATGTATCCATGTTTGTTAACTGACGTGGTTAAACATTAAAAAAAAAAACTTAGACTGAGTTTTAGCACACTTGATCAACTTAAAACAAATCCTTATTTCCTGATGAATAGCGTTTGGACTACATGATGAATAGCGTTTGGACTATATTTAGAAAGATTTTCCCTCCAAAAGCATTTTATTTTAAAAATCCGATTTAAATCAAAAAAATCCGATTCAAATAAAAAAAATCCAATTTTTTTAAAAAAATCATTGATTTTTATCCACCCTGGTTGCAATGGAATAAGGTGGGGGGATGAAAAATCTAGGAACAAATTGAATGTTGTCACTGGCTTGTGGACTTGTCTGGATAGTGCACTGTGTAACTTGAGTTCTGGCTTTTGTGTTTTACTCTGCCCCGTTTCTACAAACTGAATCTGAGCTCTCGTGTCACCATGCTCCTTCCCCTAATCTGCAGCCTACATTGCAGTGTGACTTGAGATTCATCTGAAAGTTGGCATCTTCCTCTTCTCCCTTAGCAGCATTCCTTCAGGAATTGCCACTCTCTCCAGTCAGTTCTTTGAAAGCCTCTGCTATACTCCCCATCCTCTGCAAAACAAACAGCAACTCCCTCTAGCATTTTGCAGGTATTTGCTTGCATGGAGCTGTTGTGTGGGATTCGCTGTCTGCCGTATTTTTTGCTCCATAAGATGCACTTTTTTCCGCCTAAAAAGGAAGGGAAAATGTCTGTGCGTCTTATGGAGCGAATGCATGGTCCCTGGAGCTGAATTGCCCTGGGACCAAAAGAAGATGGAGCTTTTTCTTGGACACAGAGAGAAGGCGGTGTTGAAAGGCTGCCGCTTTACAGCTGATCAGGAAGAGATCGGGGAGAGAGATAAGATCGCTGGCTCCCTTCCTGCAGAGGAGGCTGTTGGTTTCCCCAGCGACATGTGACTGGCTGATTAGATTATCTGTCTGGAAACTGTAGAAAGGGCTTTGAGCTGATCCTTTTGCAAATGGGTCTTTTCTCCTTTGCAAAAGCAGCAGCACAACAACTTTGAGCTGCTCCTTTTGCAGATGGGTCTTTTCTCCTTTGCAAAAGCAGCAGCACAACAACTTTGAGCTGCTCCTTTTGCAGATGGGTCTTTTCTCCTTTGCAAAAGCAGCAGCACAACAACTTTGAGCTGCTCCTTTTGCAAATGGGTCTTTTCTCCTTTGCAAAAGCAGCAGCACAACAACTTTGAGCTGCTCCTTTTGCAGATGGGTCTTTTCTCCTTTGCAAAAGCAGCAGCACAACAACTTTGAGCTGCTCCTTTTGCAGATGGGTCTTTTCTCCTTTGCAAAAGCAGCAGCACAACAACTTTGAGCTGATCCTTTTGCAAATGGGTCTTTTCTCCTTTGCAAAAGCAGCAGCACAACTTGGAGCTGATCCTTTTGCAAACGGGGCTTTTCTTCTTCCAAAAGAAGATGCACAACTTTGAACTGATCCTCAAAAGGGGGGGCTTTCCCCCTTTCCTCCTCAAAAAACTAGGTGCGCCTTATGGTCAGGTGCGTCTTATGGAGCGAAAAATACAGTAGTTGCCAGGCTCATGCCTATTTAGCCATGTCAATAACCTGAGGTGTCTCAAGTCCCAAATTAATACTGCTGCCTTGCACATATCTGAAGCCGTGAGATTTCCCATATCTCGAAAAGCACAGTGGTTGGATATTTAAGACCAAACAAGAGGGGCAATTCTATTAGCAGGATTTGACATAAGTCACTCAAGTGCTGTTTACTTTTTAATCTGTTACAGATTGTTCTTCAAACACTGTTGGCCTTTGCGGTTGCCTGTTACGGCATAGTACATATTGCAGGGGAATTTAAAGACATGGATGCTACTTCGGAGCTGAAGAATAAGTATGTTTTTACCCATTTCTTTCTGATGGCATTATTTTGCTCAGTGCTTTGCAGGGTGGATATGATTTAAATCAAATTGATTTAAATCACGATTTAAATCAAATTGATTTAAATCACGATTTAAATCACTAGTCAGTAAGACTCGATTTAAATCACTAGTCAGTAAGACTTGATTTAAATATTTTTTTTACAGAAAGACTCATTCTTGCTGGTATAATCTTAATCTTTACAACCAGATGAAGGTTTCGTTTTTGGAATAATAAATTTTCAGAGTAGTTTTTACAGTTCTATCAAAAATTACTGATTTGGTTATACTATTAGAAATACATAGATAATTATGAAATTATGGTGAGGTTTAAGAAGTTAACTGTTTATATTTGGACAACTTTTCCGCTGTACTTTATTGGAAGGAGAAAAATAATCATTTCCTTAATAACCATTGAAACAATTTATTGAACTAAAACAATAACATGATAGCATATGTATCCATGTTTGTTAACTGATGTGGTTAAACATTTTAAAAAAAACCTTAAACTTAGCACACTTGATAAACTTAAAACAAATCCTTCTTTCCTGATGAATAGCCTTTGGACTACGATGTAACTTAAATAGAAGACTATATTTAGAAAGATTTTTCTTCCAAAAGCATTTTATTTTAAAAATCCGATTTAAATAAAAAAAAATCCAATTTAAATCAAAAAAATCCGATTTATTTATTTTTAATCATTAATTTTTATCCACCCTGAAACAAATCCTTATTTCCTGATGAATAGCCTTTGGATTACAATGTAACTTAAATAGAAGACTATATTTAGAAAGATTTTTCTTCCAAAAGCATTTTATTTTAAAAATCCGATTTTTTTGATTTTTTTAAAAAAATCATTGATTTTTATCCACCCTGGTATGGGGCAGGAGGCCAAGTTTGAACTTTTTAATATTTCCCAGGAAGATCTGAAGGTAACCTTAGTTATGGCATTTTAACCAGAATGGGACTGTGAATTAACAGTTATGATTTGTAACAATTGCACTTATTTCCTTTTTGTTCTGCTTTTTTCCCCAGGACATCTGACACATTACGAAACCATCCATCCTTCTACGTATTTAATCACCGGGGCAGAGTATTCTTCCAGTCCCCAGACACGGTCCATTCTCCCTCCAGCAGGGATGCTTTGTCGTCTAGCGCATCGCTGAATTTGCGGAAATTTGAACCGCTTCGCCGTTAAAGATTTTTACAGATTCTTCTAAAAAATAGAACAGGACGCTGAGCTATAACATGGGAGTTGGGGGGTGTAAACGCTTTTATTTCATTTCTGGAGCAGTATTTCTATTGATCATCCAGGCTTTATCAATATATATATATAATTATTAAAAAGGACCTTCTTTGAACACTGTTAATGACAATGCCTGAATTTTGAATTTGCAAAACAGTGTAAATGGTTGCTAGAATGATGCTGCGAAACATCACTTTACTTTTGGTCCATTAGCCCACCATCACGGTTGACTGAAATTGAGTGAAAGCAAATTCTTTATTTCCAAAGAAAAAAGTAGGTGATTGTTTTAATGCCACAGATGCGCACAGAATAAAGGGGGATTGGCTTATTATGCTGCTGTTCTGTTGAATGCTGAGGAAGGGGATGTGTGCTTTGTGCCCATTAGGGTGGGTCATAAAAGAAAAAAAATTCCAAAATGTTTCCTCCCTTGATCTTATCTCAGGCGTATGGTATAAAAATAGTTAAATTTCAATTCTGGGACAAATCGGTTCATCTTGACCCTGCTCCTA
This sequence comes from Darevskia mixta, assembly GCA_034641385.1. NCBI lineage: Eukaryota > Metazoa > Chordata > Lepidosauria > Squamata > Lacertidae > Darevskia > Darevskia mixta. The sequence continues at coordinate 125,340 of JAWWNH010000153.1, forward strand.
CCAATGGAAATTTGGCCTCCCCACGAGTGATAAAAACATTTGACTCCTTTAATTCTCAGTATGTTAAATGGCGAACTAATGAACATAAATTGTAGGTTTTATGTAGAGCGATCATAGTTGCATACTATTATTTTCTGCAACATTTATTTATTTATTTAAGATAAAACATTGATCATGTACATGAAAAACCAATGGCTTTGAAAAAATGATATGGAACAATTAAGCAAACGGTGTACTAAACATAAACAATAAAACACTCATAATAGTATGCAACTATTATGATTCTATGAAATATTTTGTCACCAGTTTACTTAAGCAGAGGTGTACCTTGCAGTTCCCAAATTTGTGTTTTGCCGCATCCCTCCATAGGACCTCCTTGCTCCCATCACACTTAGAAGTGAGGTCCCAATTTCTTCTGGTCTGAGGCCTTTAGCACGGAGGCTGTCAGCAGGATATCATTTTAAAAGAAAATGTCACCATTTTGCCTGCCCCCAATCAAGGTGGTGCCTCTCCAAAGTTTAAGAAGTTGGGAATTTTAAAAGCTAGACACGAGGAGGCAGACGCACCTGTGCATGAGGCCACATCAAAATGCAGATGCGCATTAGATGGTCTACTTCAAGATAAAAGAACCCCTGCATTGGTCATCTACAGAGGTGACATCTTAATTACCCTATTTTTCACTCCATAAGACGCACTTTTTTCCTCCTAAAAAGTAAGGGGAAATGTCTGTGCGTCTTATGGAGCGCATGTGTGGTCCCTGGAGCTGAACTGCCCAGGGGCAAAAGCAGATCGTGGGGCAAAAAAAGAGAGATGGTGGTGTTGAAAGGAAGCCCCCTGAGCAGCTGCTCAGAAAACGATTGGGGAGAGAGATAAGGGAGAGAGATTCCAGCCCCGCCCCCTTGCAGAGGGAGGCTGTTTCCCCAGCGACATGTGACTGGCGGATTAGATTATCTGTCTGGAAACTGTCGAAATGGCTCCCTTTCCTGAAGCTGCAGAACTGTGAGTTCAACCCCATAAAACAGGGTTTTTTCCCCTTTGCAAAGTAAGCTCAACAACTTTGAGCTGATCCTCAAAAAATGGGGCTTTTCTCCTTTGCAAAAGAAGCTGCAGAAATTGGAGCTGATCCTCAAAAATGGGGCTTTTCTCCTTTGCAAAAGAAGCTGCGGAAATGTGAGCTGGTCCTCAAAGAAATGGGGCTTTTCCCCTCTAAAAACTAGGTGCGTCCTATGGACAGGTGCGCCTTATAGAGCGAAAAATACGGTGCTTGTCTCAACTCCCATCGTCTACTGTCGGCTTAATCTCCACTTCCCTCCCTAGAGACGTTTAGGGAAAAGCAGAGCAGCTGAAGACTACGTCAGTGCAGGAAAACAAGAGACAAACTACACAATTAGGGTGTTATTTTTAGCACTCACATGGGTACCGGGTATCTGTTTTGTGCATGTGTCTTCTACCATGATTCTAGGGAGAGCTTTGCTCTAATACCAGCGTGCAGTATTGCTTTGCCAATACCAGCCTGCAGAACTGGCAAATTGTGTTCCCACAAGATGAGCCCCCAAAGGGACCTAGCTTCAGAGAAATTACCGTATTTTTCGCTCTATAACACGCACTTTTTCCCTCCTAAAAAGGGGAAAAGTCTGTGCGCGTTATGGAGCGAAGGCACTGGCCGGCAGCGGGATCCCTCGGCTGCCACAGCAGTTGTAAGCTGAGGGATGCCTCTGCCACCGGAGCCATGGCTCCCAGCCGGGCGGGAGAGGAACGGACAGCCCCAAAGCAGCGCTTTCGGGATGTCCGTTCCTTTCCGCAACCTACCCCTTTTGCGCTGCCGAGGCGGGCGCGGAGGGGTGGAGGCGAAACGAACGGACAGCCCCAAAGCAGCGCTTTTGGGGTGTCTGTTCCTTCCCCCCCACCCCTCCGCGCCCGCCCCCTTTCGCGTTGTCCTGGCGCTGCTTTCGGGATGTCCGTTCCTCCCCTGCCCCTGGAGAGCACAAGGAGGGAGGGAGATGCTTCCCCTCTCTCCTTCCTTCTTTCCATCCTTCCTTCTCCCTCTCTCTTCCATCCCTCTCTTCCTCCTTCTTTCCCTCTTTCTTCCTCTCTCTCTCTTCCTTCCTTCCTTCTCTCTCTCTTCCCTCCCTCCCAGCCTTTTAGAGGAGGAAAACCAGAAAAATATTTTTTTCTGGTTTTCCTCCTCTAAAAACGAGGTGCGCATTATGGTCCGGTGCGCATTATGGAGTGAAAAATACGGTATGTCCACAACCAGAATCTGTCAGCCAAGGTTATCCTTAGCCGAAAGCACACAGGGCCAATGGCCATGAAATGAGAGAGCAGCTCAAATCTTTAGAAGGTTCTGCTCATGATTAGACCAACTTAGGATTGGGCTTCTGCTAGGGAAACACACACCAGCTTGTTCACACATAGGGTTATGGAAGGTAAATCAAGCAAAGATGAAAATGTACTTGGGTAGTGTTACGGTCTTCATCATGCAGAACTGGAATACTGTGTCCAGTTCTGGGCACCACAGTTCAAGAAGGATACTGACAAGCTGGAACGTGTCCAGAAGAGGGCAACCAAAATGGTCAAAGGCCTGGAAACGATGCCTTATGAGGAACGGCTTAGGGAGCTGGGTATGTTTAGCCTGGAGAAGAGAAGGTTCAGGGGTGATATGATAGCCATGTTCAAATATATCAAAGGATGTCATCTAGAGGAGGGAGAAAGGTTGTTTTCTGCTGCTCCAGAGAAGCGGACACGGAGCAATGGATTCAAACGACAAGAAAGAAGATTCCACCTAAACATTAGGAATAACTTCCTGACAGTAAGAGCTGTTCGACAGTGGGATTTGCTGCCAAGGAGTGTGGTGGAGTCTCCTTCTTTGGAGGTCTTGAAGCAGAGGCTTGACAGCCACCTGTCAGGAATGCTTTGATGGTATTCCTGTTTGGCAGGGGGTTGGACTGGATGGCCCTTGGGGTCTCTTCCAACTCTAGGATTCTATGATTCTATGATTGACAGCCACCTGTCAGGAATGCTTTGATGGTGTTTCCTGCTTGGCAGGGGGTTGGACTGGATGGCCCTTGGGGTCTCTTCCAACTCTAGGATTCTAGGATTCTATGATTGACAGCCACCTGTCAGGAATGCTTTGATGGTGTTTCCTGCTTGGCAGGGGGTTGGACTGGATGGCCCTTGGGGTCTCTTCCAACTCTAGGATTCTAGGATTCTAATAATAATATGAATAATGATTCCTGCTTGGCAGGGGGTTGGACTGGATGGCCCTTGGGGTCTCTTCCAACTCTAGGATTCTATGATTCTATGATTGACAGCCACCTGTCAGGAATGCTTTGATGGTGTTTCCTGCTTGGCAGGGGGTTGGACTGGATGGCCCTTGGGGTCTCTTCCAACTCTAGGATTCTAGGATTCTACGATTCATTCAGATGAGGCACTTCGTAGGAAACCATAAAAGGATTTTTATTATTTACAAGTGCTAAAAAAAAAATCATCTCTCTCTCATACACACACACACAATTTGATATATCAAATTAAGGATCTGGTCAAACAACACTGTCCAAAATAATCTCTTTTTGTACGAACATTTAAAAAGTAAAACACGCACGCACGCACGCACACACACACGTAATATTTGGGGACAGGGATTGTTTTTGTTTGTTTTTTTAAAAACCCCCAAAGTTTCCTTCTAAGCGCTTCCGAGGCCAAGTCCACATGAAGAGTCTCCGTCCTCCTCACAAGATGAAAGAGAACTGAAGTCGGGACGTGGGGAGCCTCAGGAACGCGCTTTCATGAAGTCTGCAGACAAAAGAGAAGACAGGCTTAAGTGGCTACCGGGAGCAGCAGTCACAGGGCTCTGGACCCCTTTTCCTCAACCCAGTTTCAGCAGCTCCTTTAATCTCAAATTCAATGTTACCCTGAAAACTCATGCCGGTTCTCGGGAACTCTTGCCTTCGTGTCCGTCACCATCACGAAGGGACCGTTTCGCTTTCCGAACAGACGTTCTCTCCGACACAAGCGCCGATCAAACGCCTGCGTTTCCGTCTGACCCGATTCGACCGGCTGCTCTTTAAAGCGTCTTGGAACAAAGGTCCCGACGAGTAAATGCTCATCGCCTGCGGCAGGGGGCGGCACTGAGCGTTCTTCTTCGGCCCACGGAGCAGATCAGGCCCTTCAAGGGGAGGCAGGGAGGGAGAACGCCAGACCCCCTGCAGCAAATCCATCAAGGTCGCAGCCCGGTTTCCATCGAGAGAGGCTTGTCAATGTCAAAAACGCCACCCTTCTTCTCAGACTCCAACAGAAAAGCCGCGGCGGCTGCTGCCACGTCCTCTTCCGGTCCTCTGCGGCACGGCAAACTTGTTCTCCCTGGCCCCATGCACTTTGTCTCGCTGGGGCACTATTATCTACTGTTGACGTGATTAACTCTGTTGTGCAGGCTGTCGAACTCTAGTTCCTCTAGTATTCTCTCTAAGTGCTGAATTAACACCCGTTTTTTAAACCTAAGAGAAAGAGGGGAAGGGGAGCAATTTAATGTGTTTTTTTTTTGCACTTCTGTTCCAAGTTCCCCCTCCGAAACAAACAACTGCCTTTGCGTTACTCTGCAGAACATACCGTGTTTCTCCTAAAATAAGACACCGTCTTACATATTTTTTTTCCTCAAAAAAACACAGTATGGCTTATTTTCGGGGGATGTCTTCTTTTAACTGCTCCGCGTCGGGACGCAGCTTAAGCAGGCATCCGCAAACTTCGGCCCTCCAGATGTTTGGGACTACAATTCCCATCATCTCTGACCACTGGTCCCGTTAGCTAGGGATCATGGGAGTTGTAGTCCCAAAACATCTACAATTTGGGACTACAATCCCCATCATCCCTGACCACTGGTCCAGTTAGCTAGGGATCATGGGAGTTGTAGTCCCCAAACATCTACCATTTGGGACTACAATCCCCATCATCCCTGACCACTGGTCCTGTTAGCTAGGGATCATGGGAGTTGTAGTCCCCAAACTTCTACCATTTGGGACTACAATTCCCATCATTTCTGACCACTGGTCCTGTTAGCTAGGGATCATGGGAGTTGTAGTCCCCAAACATCTACAATTTGGGACTACAATTCCCATCATCCCTGACCACTGGTCCGGTTAGCTAGGGATCATGGGAGTTGTAGTCCCCAAACATCTACAATTTGGGACTACAATTCCCATCATCCCTGACCACTGGTCCAGTTAGCTAGGGATCATGGGAGTTGTAATCCCAAAACTTCTACACTTTGGGACTACAATTCCCATCATCCCTGACCACTGTTCCTGTTAGCTAGGGATCATGGGAGTTGTAGTCCCCAAACACCTACAATTTGGGACTACAATTCCCATCATCCCTGGCCACTGGTCCTGTTAGCTAGGGATCCTGGGAGTTGTAGGCCAAAACATCTGGAGGGCCGCAGTTTGGGGATGCCTGGTCTTAAGGGAGAGGCGCCACATCCCTATGTCTTATTTCCAGGGTATGGCTTCTATTTCGCAAATGTGTAGAAATCCTGCTATGGCTTATTTTAGGGCTACATCTTATTTTAGGAGAAACAGGGTACAGGTGAAACTCGAAAAATTAGAATATCGTGGAAAGGGTCGTTTCTTTCAGTAATTCAACTTGAAAGGTGAAACGAATATATGAGATAGACTCCTGACATGCCAAGCGAGACAGGGTGGATAAAAATCAATGATTTTTTTAAATAAATAAAAAAATTGGATTTTTTTATTTATTTAAATCGGATTTTTTTTAATTTAAATTGGATTTTTAAAATCAAATGCTTTTGGAGGAAAAACCTTTCTAAATATAGTCTTCTATTTAAGTTACATTGTAGTCCAAAGGCTATTCATCAGGAAAGAAGGATTTGTTTTACGTTCATCAAGTGTGCTAAAACTCAGTCTAGGTTTTTTTTAAAAAAATGTTTAACCACATCAGTTAACAAACATGGATACATATGCTATCATGTTATTGTTTCAGTTAAATAAATTGTTTAAATGGTTATTAAGGAAATGATGATTTTTCTCCTTCCAATAAAGTACAGCAGAAAAGTTGTCCAGATATAAACAGTTAACTTCTTAAACCTCACCATAATTTCATAATTATCTGTCTATGTATTTCTAGTAGTGTAACCAAATCAGTAATTTGATATAACTGTAAAAACTACTCTGGAAATTTATTATTCCAAAAATGAAACCTTCATATGGTTGTAAATATTAAGATTATACCAGCAAGAAGGAGTCTTTCTGTAAAAAAAATATTTAAATCCAGTCTTACTGACTAGTGATTTAAATCAAGCCTTACTGACTAGTGATTTAAATCGTGATTTAAATCAATTTGATTTAAATCAAATCCACCCTGAAGCGAGATATGCCAAGCCTTTGTCATAATTGTGATGATTATGGCGTACAGCTGATGAGAACCCCAACTTAACAATTTCAACTTGGGGGTTTTCATCAGCTGTACGCCATAATCATCACAATTATAACAAACTAGCTGGCCCGGCCACGCGTTGCTGTGGGTTATTTTGTGAAATTGGATAAGAAACAAAGCCTTGATATATCTCGCTTGGCATGTCATGAGTCTATCTCATATATTAAACTCCAGTAGCTAATGAAAACAGTTGCTTACATAAATGACCCTTTCCACGATATTCTAATTTTTCGAGTTTCACCTGTATGCAGGGCCAGGGCTGACACACCCTCCTGTGCTTGGGATGTTCAGTCCCATCATCCGACAAGCAAAAGAGGTCCCTCCCACCATCAAAGGCAGCGGTTTCAAAGAACATCTTGCAGCACAAGAGGCGAGAAGCAAACAGGCCACTATCGGAACACATGCACATAACTGCTCAAGCTCTGAACACGTCGTCTGGATACAAACCTTGCTGCTTCCTTGATAGCAAATCCAATGAAATATTTTTGAATTTCCACAGGGCCCTGAACTTCTTCAAGCAGAGAGAAGATCTTTTCGAAATCTACAATTAAAAAACAAAGCAAAACGTGAGATCATGGGAGCATTGGTAAGACCGTCAGGATCCAGCCCTCAACCCTACCCTTTGGGCCATTCCATGAAAAACGAGCCTGATAAGAAAATAATTATTTTTAAAACATACTTCTTTTACTTCTAGTTTCATTACCTAAACAGATTCCAAATGTGCAGTCTAACCATTTTTTTAAAGCTAAAGACAAAAGAAGTTTAGTTTATGGACTTTCTTTTCAAAAGTCCACCTACGTAGCCTTCACTGAAGTGTTCAAGTTAAAAGTTTCCTGATGATTGTCCCACCCGTGACAGCATTTTTTCCTTAATTTTGTATCGTTCAATTTCTTAAACTTAATTTCTGATTGCACAGTTGTAACCAATAAACATTGATTTAAACAGATATGCTGAGTTTATCATTGATTCGCCTCCCAACTCACAGAGTTTTTCCATAAATCAAACTTATCTCAAACTCCATGTCCTTTCTTTGTCCCACCCGTGACAATACTTTAACATTGAATAAAATTGTCAAAAATATCCATAAAAATAATAAAAAATTAGTAAAATGTTCAGTATCGTATTAAGAACATAGTTTAAATTTTGGCTGTTAATTTTTATGTATATTTACATTGTTACACATGTGTGAATACCAAAAAACATGGTCCAAGTGTCCCACCCGTGACAATGGAATGGCCCCTTGGCTTCCAAGCAGTGTCTGCTAACTCAAACTCCCGCAGTGCTGGAAGCCAACCATGGTGGAATTTTTGCCCTTTTAAGACCCTCCGCGTCCTACTAAAGGCCACTCCTCTTCTCTCCTGGGGCGTAGCTGTTTGTGCAGGATTTCATGGGACAAGCCTGGTGATAAATGAGCCAATCTGCTGCCTCCACTTGACCCTCCTCATAGAATCCTAGAATCCTAGAGTTGGAAGAGACCCCAAGGGCCATCCAGTCCAACCCCCTGCCAAGCAGGAATCATTATTCATATTATTATTATTAGAATCACAGAATCCTAGAGTTGGAAGAGACCCCAAGGGCCATCCAGTCCAACCCCCTGCCAAGCAGGAATCATTATTCATATTATTATTATTAGAATCACAGAATCCTAGAGTTGGAAGAGACCCCAAGGGCCATCCAGTCCAACCCCCTGCCAAGCAGGAATCATTATTCATATTATTATTATTAGAATCACAGAATCCTAGAGTTGGAAGAGACCCCAAGGGCCATCCAGTCCAACCCCCTGCCAAGCAGGAATCATTATTCATATTATTATTATTAGAATCACAGAATCCTAGAGTTGGAAGAGACCCCAAGGGCCATCCAGTCCAACCCCCTGCCAAGCAGGAATCATTATTCATATTATTATTATTAGAATCACAGAATCCTAGAGTTGGAAGAGACCCCAAGGGCCATCCAGTCCAACCCCCTGCCAAGCAGGAATCATTATTCATATTATTATTAGAATCCTAGAGTTGGAAGAGACCCCAAGGGCCATCCAGTCCAACCCCCTGCCAAGCAGGAATCATTATTCATATTATTATTAGAATCCTAGAATCCTAGAGTTGGAAGAGACCCCAAGGGCCATCCAGTCCAACCCCCTGCCAAGCAGGAATCATTATGAATATTATTATTATTAGAATCAGAGAATCCTAGAGTTGGAAGAGACCCCAAGGGCCATCCAGTCCAACCCCCTGCCAAGCAGGAAACACCATCAAAGCATTCCTGACAGGTGGCTGTCAATCATAGAATCATAGAATCCTAGAGTTGGAAGAGACCCCAAGGGCCATCCAGTCCAACCCCCTGCCAAGCAGGAATCATTATTCATATTATTATTAGAATCCTAGAATCCTAGAGTTGGAAGAGACCCCAAGGGCCATCCAGTCCAACCCCCTGCCAAGCAGGAAACACCATCAAAGCATTCCTGACAGGTGGCTGTCAATCATAGAATCCTAGAATCCTAGAGTTGGAAGAGACCCCAAGGGCCATCCAGTCCAACCCCCTGCCAAACAGGAATACCATCAAAGCATTCCTGACAGGTGGCTGTCAAGCCTCTGCTTCAAGACCTCCAAAGAAGGAGACTCCACCACACTCCTTGGCAGCAAATCCCACTGTCGAACAGCTCTTACTGTCAGGAAGTTATTCCTAATGTTTAGGTGGAATCTTCTTTCTTGTCGTTTGAATCCATTGCTCCGTGTCCGCTTCTCTGGAGCAGCAGAAAACAACCTTTCTCCCTCCTCTAGATGACATCCTTTGATATATTTGAACATGGCTATCATATCACCCCTGAACCTTCTCTTCTCCAGGCTAAACATACCCAGCTCCCTAAGCCGTTCCTCATAAGGCATCGTTTCCAGGCCTTTGACCATTTTGGTTGCCCTCCTCTGGACACGTTCCAGCTTGTCAATATCCTTCTTGAACTGTGGTGCCCAGAACTGGACACAGTATTCCAGGTGGGGTCTGACCAGAGCGGAATACAGTGGTACTATTCCTTCCCTTGATCTAGATGCTATACTCCTCTTGATGCAGCCCAGAATTGCATTGGCTTTTTTAGCTGCTGCATCACACTGTTGACTCATGTCAAGTTTGTGGTCTACCAAGACTCCTAGATCCTTTTCACTTGTACTGCTCTCAAGTCATGTTCCACAGGTTTCAAAATGTGAATTCCACTATGATGGGCGAGCTCCTGCCATTTACAGACGAACTCTACAATTCCATTTCTGCCGACTCTTAAAAAAAAGGGATCCTTACAAATTCCGAAAGGTGCCAAGCAAGACTGGCGCCATAGCAAAGCTCATTCCCCCCCCCGGTAACTGAAGGGTCCCTGCAATAAATGATAAGAGGCAGAGACTAAAATACCACAAACTTCATCACAGCCGCCTGTGAAAACGGCTTTTGGCTGCCCTGGCACTCTAACCCAGGAATAATAATAATAATAATAATTTATTATTTGTACCCCGCCCATCTGGCCGGGTCTCCCCAGCCACTCTGGGCGGCTTCCAGCAAATATTAAAAAAAAAATACATTAACATGTTACGGATTAAAAACTTCCCTAAAGAGGGCTGCCTTCAGGTATTTTCTGAATGTAGGATAGTTGTTAATCACTTTGACCTCTGCTGGGAGGGCGTTCCACAGGGCGGGCGCCACCACCGAGAAGGCCCTCTGCCTGGTTCCCTGGAGCTTTGCTTCTCGCAGGGAGGGAACCGCCAGAAGGCCCTCGGCGCTGGACCTCAGTGTCCGGGCTGAACGGTGGGGGCAGGGTGGATTTGATTTAAATCAAATTGATTTAAATCACGATTTAAATCACTAGTCAGTAAGGCTTGATTTAAATCACTAGTCAGTAAGACTTGATTTAAATGTTTTTTTACAGAAAGACTCATTCTTGCTGGTATAATCTTAATATTTACAGCCATATGAAGGTTTCATTTTTGGAATAAATAGTTTTTACAGTTATATCAACAATTACTGATTTGGTTATACTACTAGAAACACATAGAAAGATAATTATGAAATTATAGTGAGGTTTAATAAGTTAACTGTTTATATTTGGACAACTTTTCTGCTGTACTTGATTGGAAGGAGAAAAAGAATCATTTCCTTCATAACCATTTAAACAATTGATTTAACTAAAACAATAACATGATAGCATATGAATCCATGTTTGTTAACTGATGTGGTTAAACATTTTTTTTAAAAAAACTTAGACTGAGTTTTAGCACACTTGACCAACTTAAAACAAATCCTTCTTTCCTGATGAATAGCCTTTGGACTACAATGTAACTTAAATAGAAGACTATATTTAGAAAGATTTTTCCTCCAAAAGCATTTTATTTTAAAAATCCAATTTAAATCAAAAAAATCTGATTTAAATCAAAAAAATCCGATTTTTTTGATTTTTTTTTTTTAAAAATCATTGATTTTTATCCACCCTGTGGGAGACTAAAGATGAAGAGGTCAAACCTGTAATGATTAAATGGGCACAAGATATAGGACACAATATACAAATGGAAGATTGAGAAAAATTATGGAAAGTCAATTTAAAATTTACTGACTGTACTGTATATTGCTAAAAGAGAATTATATGAAAATGATGTATTGATGGTATATCACACCTGTGAAAAGGGCAAAAATGTTGCATTAAGGCGGTTTTTTAAATCTTTTAATCTGTATTCAAATTAATTGTTTTTTCTTTTATGTTCCATGTTTTATTGTGATTTTGGTGGTGTGAGCCGCCCTGAGCCCGGCTTTGCCGGGGAGGGCGGGGTACAAATAAAAATTATTATTATTATTATTATTATTATTATTATTATTATAGAACATGCTCTAGTAAATAAAAAAAAAATCACAGATTTTTATCCACCCTGGGTGGGGGTGGAGACGCTCCTTCAGGTATACTGGACCGAGGCCGTTTAGGGCTTTCAAGGTCAGCACCAACACTTTGAATTGTGCTCGGAAACGTACCGGGAGCCAATGTAGGTCTCTCAGGACCGGTGTTATGTGGTCCCGGCGGACCACCTATCTCCCTTCGGACAACCCAGCCCCCTTCTCCCAACACTTACTTCTCCCGGGCTTCCGGACCTCCTTCATCACTTTGATTTTGATCACTTCGTTGCTTCCTCCGAACATGCTGGGCGTGATCTTCACCGGATGGGCTGCGGTCCCGGGTGCGGATCCCGGCAGGAGCTTTGGGTCCCCTGAAGACACGCTGTAGCTGACCGGCCTGCGGAGCAGGGAGCCGGCGACCGGCCGGAGGTCCAAGCCATCTTCCCCGAGGCAACTCAGCTCGCTGGGCAGGGAGTCCGCCTCGCTGGGCAGGTCGTCATCCGTCAGGGCTGCCGGGGGCAGGGGGATCAAGGCCATCATGGGCACAGGCAGCCCGTCTCCCGGCTTGTCCAGGGACTGGAAGGGTTCAGCTTTCTTCTCGCCGTTGCCATCTGGGGCCGCGTTGCTATTTGCATCTGCCAGAAGAAAGAGAAGATTCTTAAGGCTCAATGCCGTATCGTAGGCACTAGGGTGGGTCATTAAAAAAAAATAATTCGGAAAGGTTTCCTCCCTTGATCTTATCTCAGGCGTATGGTACAAACATACAGGTGATACTCCAAAAATTAGAATATCGTGGAAAAGTTCATTTATTCCAGGAATTCAATTTAAAAGGTGAAACTAACATATGAGATAGACTCATGACATGCAAAGCGAGAGACGTCGAGCCTTTATTTGTCATAATTGCGATGACTGTGGCGTACAGCTGATGAAAACCCCAAATTCACAATCTCGGAAAATTAGAATATTAAATGAAATCAACAAAACAAGGATCACAAATAGAACAATATTGGACCTCTGAAAAGTAGAAGAATGCATATGTACTCAGTACTTGGTTTGGGCCCCTTTTGCATCAATTACTGCCTCAATGCGGCGTGGCATGGATGCTATCAGGCTGTGGCACTGCTGAGGTGTTATGGAAGACCAGGATGCTTCAATAGCGGCCTTCAGCTCTTCAGCATTGCTCGGTCTCATGTCTCTCATCTTTCTCTTGACAATGCCCCATAGATTCTCCATGGGGTTCAGGTCAGGCGAGTTTGCTGGCCAATCAAGCACAGTAATCCCATGGGCATTGAACCAGGTTTTGGTACTTTTGGCAGTGTGGACGGGTGCCAAGTCCTGCTGGAAAATGAAGTCAGCATCCCCATAAAGCTCATCTGCGGAAGGAAGCATGAAATGCTCCAAAATCTCCTGGTAGACGGCTGCGTTGACCCTGGACTTAATAAAGCACAGTGGACCAACACCAGCAGATGACATGGCTCCCCAAATCAACAGAGACTGTGGAAACTTCACACTGGACTTCAAGCATCTGGCATTGTGTGCCTCCCCATTCTTCCTCCAGACTCTGGGTCCTTGGTTTCCAAATGAGATGCAAAAGTTGCTCTCATCAGAAAAGAGGACTGGAGACCACTGAGCAACAGACCAGTTCTTTTTTTCTGCAGCCCAGATAAGACGCTTCTGACGTTGTTTCTTGTTCAGGAGCGGCTTGACAAGAGGAATACGACATCTAAAGCCCATCTCCAGGATCCGTCTGTGTGTGGTGGCTCTGGATGCACTAACTCCAGCCTCAGTCCACTCCTTGTGAAAGTCCCCAACACGTTTGAATGGTCCTTTCCTGACAATCCTCTCCAGGCTGCGGTCATCCCTGCTGCTTGTGCACCTTTTTCTTCCACATTTTCCCCTTCCACATAACGTTCCATTAATGTGCTTTGATGCAGCACTTTGGGAACATCCAACTTCTTCCGCAATTACCTTTTGAGGCTTTCCCTCCTTATGGAGGGTCTCAATGATGGCTTTCTGCACAGTTGTCAGGTCAGCAGCCTTCCCCATGATTGTGATTCCTACTGAACCAGACTGGGAGACCATTTCAAGGCTCAGGAACCCTTTGCAGGTGTGATGGATTGAGTAGCTACTGCACCTTTTCACAATATTCTAATTTTCCGAGATTGTGAATTGGGGGTTTTCATCAGCTGTACGCCACAGTCATCACAATTATGACAAAGGCTTGACATCTCTCGCTTTGCATGTCATGAGTCTATCTCATATGTTAGTTTCACCTTTTAAATTGAATTCCTGAAATAAATGAACCTTTCCACGATATTCTAATTTTTTGAGTATCACCTGTAGTTAAATGTCAAATTGGGGACAAATCGGTTAATCTTGAGACCCTGCTCCTTCCAATGGAAATTTTGCCTCCCCACGAGTGATGAAAACATGGGAATTTGACTCATTTAATTCTCAGTATGTTAAATGGTGAACTAATAAACATAAATTGTAGGTTTTATGTAGAGCAATCATAGTTGCATACTATTATGAGTGGCGTTTTATTGTTTATGTTGCTGAATTGTTCCATCTAATTTTTTCAAAGCCATTGGTTTTTCATGTACATTCTCAACATGTTTTATCTTAAATAAATAAATATTGCAGAAAATAAGAGTATGCAACTATGATTGCTCTACATAAAACCTACAATTTATGTTTATTAGTTTACCATTTAACATACTGAGAATTCAAGGAGTCAAATGCCTATGTTTTGATCACTCGTGGGGAGGCCAAATTTCCATTTGTAGGAGCAGGGTCTAAAGATTAACCGATTTGTCCCAAATTTGAAATTTAACTATGTTTGTACCATACGCCGGAGATAAGATCAAGGGAGGAAACATTTTCGAAAAATTGTTTTTGAATGACCCACCCTACTTGCACTTTGACGTGCTTTCGAACTGCTAGGTGGGCAGGAGCTGGGACCGAGCAACGGGAGCTCACCCCGTCGCAGGGATTTGAACCGCCGACCTTCCGATCAGCAAGCCCTAGGCTCTGTGGTTTAACCCACAGCGCCACCTGGGTCCCTTTCACCAAAGTATACCCTGTTTCCCCTATTTTAAGACGTAGTCATAAAATAAGCCATAGCAGGATTTTTTCGCATTTGCGAAATATAAGCCGTACCCCGAAAATAAGCCATAGTGATAGGTGCAGTTCTGGAGGGCGCCAAGGAAAAGGCGGGGCTGGGCGTCCAGTCCCGCCACCAAAACCAGTCAGCCCCAGAAGCAGCGCTCAGGAACTCGGCAGAGCAGGGTGCGCAGGAAGGGGCAGCGGGCGCGACAAAGGCACTTCGAAGGTCTCTTCGCCCGCGCGCTCGCCCAACTCTGCTTGGCGCAGGGTGCACGGGGCGGCCGCCGGGGCGGAGAGGGAAGGCGGCACGGGCTTTCCCTGCTCGCCGCCACGACGAAATCCCCCGAGCCGCCCCGGCGTCGCTCAAGAGGCCCCTTGGAAAACAAGGCTTCTGTTGAGTTTCGAGGAGGGAAGGCGGCGGAGGAGGAGCAGGAGAGAGCGCCCAGCGAAAGCGGGTCTCTCTGGTGCCCGGTTCCTCAAAGCTCAGCTTGGATTCTCCCCCCGCTGCCAGCAAGCAAACAAAGAGCTCTGTGCCCGTCCCGTCCTTCGCGGCCCCAGAACTCGAGCGTGGCCTTGCCAAGGCGGGCTTACGTAATAAAAAATAAGACATCCCCTCAAAATAAGCCAGTGATGGCTAACCTTGACACTCCAGATGTTTTGGGACTACAACTCCCATCATCCCTGACCACTGATCCTGTTAGCTAGGGATGATGGGCGTTGTAGTTCCAAAACATCTGGAGTGTCAAGGTTAGCCATCACTGAAATAAGCCATAGTGCGTTTTCTTGAGGGGGGAAAAATATAAGACGGTGTCTTAAAATAGGGGAAACATGGTACACATTGTCAAAAGCACATGAAGAGGCAGACAGCAATCGCTCAGGAAACCATTAGCAGGTTAAGCACAAATTACCATTGAAAGGTGGCACGGCTTTGAGGGTGGTGTTGGCTGGCGTCCCCGAAGCAGAAGGGGGGCCCTTCCCACTGACATGGTTGGCTATCGCTGGTGGAGACTGGGGCCGCCGCAGCAACGGCGACAGGCTGCGCCTCCTTTTCAGAGAAGCTGGCGTGTTGGGCTCTCCGGGGCGCTTGATTTTGTTCTGAGGACCGGCGACAAACTCGTCCGCTTCATCGATCATCATGCCCTGGAAGACAATAATAATAATAATAATAAATGGCGCCAAATGTAGCCTTAGCAAAGCAGGGTTCAACGTTGCTCCAGAGGAAGAGGGGGAAAAAGGAGACAAAAATATCACCGAGAATAAGAGAAAAAGCTTTTACAGTGGTACCCCGCAAGACGAATGCCTCACAAGACGAAAAACTCGCAAGACGACAGAGTTTTTCGTTTTTGGAGTCGCTTCACAAGACGAATTTCCCTATGGGCTTGCTTCGCAAGACGAAAACGTCTTGCGAGTTCCCAATGCATTCCTATGGGAAACCGCGCTTCAATGCATTCCTATGGGAAACCGCGCCATCTAGTGTTTCGCAGGACCGTGCTTCGCAAGACGAAAAAACTCGCAAGACGACAAAACTCGCAGAACGAATTAATTTCGTCTTGCGAGGCACCACTGTATTCTACACTAGTTGAAGTTAGCCCGTTGAAAAACGGGCGCTAGAGGAGGAGTCGTTTGCTCCGAGGCACCGCCGCCTCCTCCCGCCGGGCTTGCCCTCTCCTCCTCCGGCCCCGACTCTCCGCCCGGGCTGCTCTCGGCGTCGCCGGAGCCCCCGCCGGCGCCCTGAGGAGAGGAGAGCGGCGGGAGCTCCGTGCGAGGCAGCGGCACTGGCGCAACTGAGAACGCGCGTGCGCCGCCGCCTCTCGGACACGCCCCCCCTCTCCCGTCGTCCAATCCCTGCGTCCGTCTCATACATGCGCAGTGGAAATTTCCACTGACACACGGACGGCGGACGCAGGGACACAGGGAGATTATTATATAGGATCCTAGAACTGTAGAAGGGCAGTTGCGGGAACATTCCCAAATGGAGTTCACATCCAGTTTTTATACATTCCTACCCAGGAACCCTGACCTTCTTAGGAGATCCTTCCTCTACCCATATAAGGAAGAGCCTTATGATGTTCTGCGGACCTTATAAGGAGTTTATTCCGGTGGACTTTGGCTGGGCTTCAACACATCCCGAGACCTAGACACGAGGTCCAGTTATGTCTAGCTATGTGCGTACACTTTGCCCTTGAGCAGCAACCGTCATGGACTAATGAAGAGATCGTGCTACTGGGCTAGAGGGGAATTTGGTAGAAAACTGGAAATCTAGTACAGAAGCTAAATAGTTAGATGTTGGCCTTTAGATGTAGGTAACCCAGGGTTAGAACTGGATATGGAATAACTGATTGGTTCAAAATGGGGAAAGGAGTACGACAAGGCTGTAGATTGTCTCCCTGCTTATTTAACTTATATGCAGAATTCATCATGCGAAAGGCGGGACTGGATGAATCCCAAACCGGAATTAAGATTGCCGGAAGAAATATCAACAACCTCAGATATGCTGATGATACAGCCTTGATGGCAGAAAGTGAGGAGGAATTAAAGAACCTTTTAATGAGGGTGAAAGAGGAGAGCGCAAAATATGGTATCCAAAAAACGAAGATCATGGCCACTGGTCCCATCACCTCCTGGCAAATAGAAGGGGAAGAAATGGAGGCAGTGAGAGATTTCACTTTCTTGGGTTCCATGATCACTGCAGATGGTGACAGCAGTCACGAAATTAGAAGACGCCTGCTTCTTGGGAGAAAAGCAATGACAAACCTAGACAGCATCTTAAAAAGCAAAGACATCACCTTGCCAACAAAGGTCCGTATATTTAAAGCTATGGTTTTCCCAGTAGTAATGTACGGAAGTGAGAGCTGGACCATAAAGAAGACTGATCGCCGAAGAATGGATGCTTTTGAATTATGGTGCTGGAGGAGACTCTTGAGAGTCCCATGGACTGCAAGAAGATCAAACCTCTCCATTCTTAAAGAAATCAGCCCTGAGTGCTCACTAGAAGGACAGATCCTGAAGTTGAGGCTCCAGTACTTTGGCCACCTCATGAGAAGAGAAGACTCCCTAGAAAAGACCCTGATGTTGGGAAAGATGGAGGGCACAAGGAGAAGGGGACGGCAGAGGATGAGATGGCTGGACAGTGTTCTCGAAGCTACTAACATGAGTTTGGCCAAACTGCGAGAGGCAGTGAAGGATAGGCGTGCCTGGCGTGCTCTGGTCCAGGGGGTCACGAAGAGTCGGACACGACTGAACAACAACAACAACAGAGAGATAGATAGATAGATAGATAGATAGATAGATAGATAGATAGATGATAGATAGAGATTAGATAGATAGATAGATAGATAGAGATTAGATAGATAGATAGATAGGCAGTGGAAGACAGGAGTGCCTGGCGTGCTCTGGTCCAGGGGGTCACGAAGAGTCGGACACGACTGAACAACAACAAAACCCAGGGTTACCTACCCCCTTCAATTTATACCCCGCCCTTCCCAGCCAAAACCAAGCTCAGGGCGGCTAACAACAATAAAAGTACAATAAAATATAAAAGGGAAAAAAACGTTGATTAAAATACAGATTAAAATTTAAAAAGGCGCTTCGTTTATCGCCCATAATCAAAACCCTAAGGGGAGGAAACATCAGGCTGAGTCCAACCCGAAGGCCAGGCGGAACAGCTCTGTCTTGCAGGCCCTGCGGAAAGATGTCAAATCCCGCAGGGCCCTGGTCTCTTGGGACAGAGCGTTCCACCAAGTCGGGGCCAGTACTGAAAAGGCCCTGGCCCTGGTTGGAACCAGTCTAACAACTTTGTGGCTCCGGACCTCCGGTGTGTTGTTATTTGTGGACCTTAAGGTCCTCTGCGGGGCATACCGGGAGAGGCGGTCCCGTAGGTACGAGGGTCCTAGGCCGCATAGGCAAGCCGTCACCCGTTAAGAACAACCCACAGCATTCTTCTAAGTTTCGTAAGAAAAGGGGCGACTCCGCTTGCTCGCGGGCCGTGAGAAATTGCCGGGGGGAAGGGGACCCCATGAAATCGGCCTACCTTCTTGTCCTGCTTGAAAGGGTTCCCAAAGGTATGGAGTCTTTTGGGCTGGTCTGGGTCAATTTCTCGTAGCGGAGCGGGCATCATCTTGAGATATTCCTGGTAGTTCCCCATCTGAGCCACAGGAACACTATGGAGGCAGTCTGCAGCAGAAACAAAAGGACACCACACGTCATTTCCAGAAGACGGGTCATTCCACGTCATGTCACCCACCATCTCGGGATTTGGATGTAACTTGGTGGCGCTGTGGGTTAAGCCACAGAGCCTAGGGCTTGCCGATCAGAAGGTCGGCGGTTCGAATCCCCGCGACGGGGTGAGCTCCCGTTGCTCGGTCCCAGCTCCTGCCCACCTAGCAGTTCGAAAGCACGTCAAAGTGCAAGTAGATGAATAGGTACCGCTCCGGCGGGAAGGTAAACGGCGTTTCCGTGCGCTGCTCTGGTTCGCCAGAAGCGGCTTAGTCATGCTGGCCACATGACCCGGAAGCTGTACGCCGGCTCCCTCGGCCAATAAAGCGAGATGAGCGCGCAACCCCAGAGTCGGACACGACTGGACCAAATGCTCAGGGGTCCCTTTACCTTTACCTAGCCATTTCCGCAGTCACACCATCAATCCATCAGGTGCTGAACTGGGTTCCACACAGCCACAAAAACAGAGCAACCGAAAAAGCCGCCAAAACACCCTTAAAAATTTCCCCTCTATCTCAAACGGTTTAAATTTTATAGCACTTCAAATTTTCAAAAACTTATTAGAATAGAATCTTTATTACGGCCATAGGCCCATATTTAGATAACAACACACAATACACAATAATATACCTCATACAGCAAAATAAAATGGGGCAAGAGAGAGTAAAAAATAAAATAAAAATAGATTGGATTAGTTCAGTCCATATAAATCTTATCCATATAAAATTATAAATTCCATTTACAAAATAGGAACGACAAAACACTTAGCTCATCAGATCACCACTGTAAATCAACCATTTGGACGGAATATCAATAATCATATAGTAACCCACTTTTCCTCTTATAGGATAGAACTACAATCAAATATCTAGCTACAAGAAGTGATCTACTTGGATCACTGTCCTGTAGCAGATATATTAATTGGGACTCCGGGGTCTCATCCAAAGTTTCTAATATTAAAGGGGATAAAAATCTGGTCCGAGGGGCCGAGTGCAGGGGGCAACAGAATAATATATGATGAAGAGATTCTATAGTTCTGTTGTCACATGCACACAGAACTGAAATTTGACCTTTGGAAAACCTATTGCTCATAACATTGGAAGGAAAGACATTAAATCTTGCCTTAATAAAGGCAAATCTATGGGCCGCGACAGATATGGATGTCAAGTAAGATGGAAGCTGTGGGGAGGGCACTATACCAAGATTCAACGGTGAACAGGTGCCACTTCCCATTATGATGTTTTGTTGGAGATCTATCTCACCTAGTTTTTGTTTAATAGTTCTTTTAGCTGTGGCGAGGTCTAATTTCAACAGGTCCGATGGGGACAGTCCATAGGATACAATTTTTGTATGGATCTTTTTTGCCCATGGACTGGGAAAGTCGTCTCGCCAGAGACATTGGATCAAATAAAGATTCGGGAGCCTGTGCCACAAGGACAGCCAATAGCAAAGACTACGTCTCCAAAGAATGTTTTCTAGGGAGGTGATTTTTAATTCTAAGCGAATGGCTGAGTTACTAACGCACTGAGGGAGTTTTAACAGACGTCTCAAAAATTGATTCTGGATTACCTCCAAGGGCATCAGATTTACTGCGGCCCCCCATAATGGGGCAGCGTAGGCCATTGTCGCGATCACTTTAGTATTAAATACCTTCAGGGCAGATGGAACATGAAGAGCCCCGTCAGAAAAGAAAAAGCGCAAAAGCGCAAAAGAAAGAGCTTTGGCCTTATTTAGGGTATACGTAATATGTGCTTTCCAACCCATATTATATTGGAGGTAAACTCCCAGGTATTGAAATTTGAAAACCTGTTCAATAGGTTCTCTGACCACTGGTCCTGTTAGCTAGGGATCATGGGAGTTGTAGTCCCCAAACATGTACAATTTGGGACTACAATTCCCATCATCCCTGACCACTGGTCCTGTTAGCTAGGGATCATGGGAGTTGTAGTCCCCAAACATCTACAATTTGGGACTACAATTCTCATCATCCCTGACCACTGGTCCTGTTAGCTAGGGATCATGGGAGTTGTAGTCCCCAAACATCTACAATTTGGGACTACAATTCCCATCATCCCTGACCACTGGTCCTGTTAGCTAGGGATCATGGGAGTTGTAGTCCCCAAACATCTACAATTTGGGACTACAATTCCCATCATCCCTGACCACTGGTCCTGTTAGCTAGGGATCATGGGAGTTGTAGTCCCAAAACATCTACAATTTGGGACTACAATTCCCATCATCCCTGACCACTGGTCCTGTTAGCTAGGGATCATGGGAGTTGTAGTCCCCAAACATCTACAATTTGGGACTACAATTCCCATCATCCCTGACCACTGGTCCTGTTAGCTAGGGATCATGGGAGTTGTAGTCCCCAAACATGTACAATTTGGGACTACAATTCCCATCATCCCTGACCACTGGTCCTGTTAGCTAGGGATCATGGGAGTTGTAGTCCCCAAACATGTACAATTTGGGACTACAATTCCCATCATCCCTGACCACTGGTCCTGTTAGCTAGGGATCATGGGAGTTGTAGTCCCCAAACATCTACAATTTGGGACTACAATTCTCATCATCCCTGACCACTGGTCCTGTTAGCTAGGGATCATGGGAGTTGTAGTCCCAAAACATGTACAATTTGGGACTACAATTCCCATCATCCCTGACCACTGGTCCTGTTAGCTAGGGATCATGGGAGTTGTAGTCCCCAAACATCTACAATTTGGGACTACAATTCTCATCATCCCTGACCACTGGTCCTGTTAGCTAGGGATCATGGGAGTTGTAGTCCCCAAACATGTACAATTTGGGACTACAATTCCCATCATCCCTGACCACTGGTCCTGTTAGCTAGGGATCATGGGAGTTGTAGTCCCCAAACATCTACAATTTGGGACTACAATTCTCATCATCCCTGACCACTGGTCCTGTTAGCTAGGGATCATGGGAGTTGTAGTCCCCAAACATGTACAATTTGGGACTACAATTCCCATCACCCCTGACCACTGGTCCTGTTAGCTAGGGATGATGGGAGTTGTAGTCCCAAAACATCTACAATTTGGGACTACAATTCCCATCATCCCTGACCACTGTTCCTGTTGGCTAGGGATCATGGGAGTTGTAGGCCAAAACATCTGGAGGGCGGCAGTTTGGGGATGCCTGGTCTTAAGGGAGAGGCGCCACATCCCTATGTCTTATTTTCAGGGGATGGCTTCTATTTCTCCAATGTGTAGAAATCCTCCTACGGCTTATTTTATGGCTACGTCTTATTTGAGGAGAAACAGGGTACCACCTCCATTCGGCACCCCACCAACACAGCACCCACCTTCGTCTTGGCCAAGAATGAGCTTGTGTGTTTTCAGCAGGTTGGTCCTCATGCGGGTCAGCTGGTCTAAAAGGCTGCGGCGAGGAATGTCGTAAGCGTTCCGGTAAGCCTGTGGCTTCAGATCCTGTTTTCCGTCAAAACAAAACAGATCATTTGCGAAGATGGAAGATGCGAAGCAAGCAGTTTGTTCCCCCTTGGCGCCACGTCACACACCTTGTTTATTTTTCCATATGTATAATAATTTTTATTAGTTTTTGCAAATATTTTAAACGTAACATTCGACAAAGGTCCGTATAGTTCAAGCTATGGTTTTCCCAGTAGTAATGTACGGAAGTGAGAGCTGGACCATAAAGAAGGCTGATCGCCGAAGAATTGATGCTTTTGAATTCTGGTGCTGGAGGAGACTCTTGAGAGTCCCATGGACTGCAAGAAGATCAAACCTCTCCATTCTTCAAGAAATCAGCCCTGAGTGCTCACTAGAAGGACAGATCCTGAAGTTGAGGCTCCAGTACTTTGGCCACCTCATGAGAAGAGAAGACTCCCTAGAAAAGACCCTGATGTTGGGAAAGATGGAGGGCACAAGGAGAAGGGGACGGCAGAGGATGAGATGGCTGGACAGTGTTCTTGAAGCTACTAACATGAGTTTGGCCAAACTGCGAGAGGCAGTGGAGGATAGGCGTGCCTGGCGTGCTCTGGTCCATGGGGTCACGGAGAGTCGGACACGACTGAACGACTGAACAACAACAACAATAGATAGATAGATAGATAGATAGATAGAGATTAGATAGATAGATAGATAGATAGATAGATAGAGATTAGATAGATAGATAGATAGGCAGGCAGTGGAAGACAGGAGTGCCTGGCGTGCTCTGGTCCAGGGGGTCACGAAGAGTCGGACACGACTGAACGATTGAACAACAACAACAATAGATAGATAGATAGATAGATAGATAGATAGATAGATAGAGATTAGATAGATAGATAGATAGGCAGTGGAAGACAGGAGTGCCTGGCGAGCTCTGGTCCATGGGGTCACGAAGAGTCGGACACGACTGAACGACTGAACAACAACAACAACAGATAGATAGATAGATAGATAGATAGATAGATAGATAGATAGAGATTAGATAGATAGATAGATAGATAGACAGACAGACAGACAGACAGACAGATAGATAGATAGATATAGATGGGCAGTGGAAGACAGGAGGGCCTGGCGTGCTCTGGTCCATGGGGCAGATAGATAGATAGATAGATAGATAGATAGATAGATAGATAGATAGATAGATATAGATGGGCAGTGGAAGACAGGAGTGCCTGGCGTGCTCTGGTCCATGGGGCAGATAGATAGATAGATAGATAGATAGATAGATAGATAGATAGATAGATAGATAGATAGATATAGATGGGCAGTGGAAGACAGGAGTGCCTGGCGTGCTCTGGTCCATGGGGCAGATAGATAGATAGATAGATAGATAGATAGATAGATAGATAGATATAGATGGGCAGTGGAAGACAGGAGTGCCTGGCGTGCTCTGGTCCATGGGGCAGATAGATAGATAGATAGATAGATAGATAGATAGAGATTAGATAGATAGATAGGCAGTGGAAGACAGGAGTGCCTGGCGTGCTCTGGTCCAGGGGGTCACGAAGAGGCGGACACGACTGAACGACTGAACAACAACAACAATAGATAGATAGATAGATAGATAGATAGATAGATAGATAGATAGATAGATAGAGATTAGATAGATAGATAGATAGATAGACAGACAGACAGACAGACAGACAGATAGATAGATATAGATGGGCAGTGGAAGACAGGAGGGCCTGGCGTGCTCTGGTCCATGGGGCAGATAGATAGATAGATAGATAGATAGATATAGATGGGCAGTGGAAGACAGGAGTGCCTGGCGTGCTCTGGTCCATGGGGCAGATAGATAGATAGATAGATAGATAGATAGATAGATAGATAGATAGATAGATAGATATAGATGGGCAGTGGAAGACAGGAGTGCCTGGCGTGCTCTGGTCCATGGGGCAGATAGATAGATAGATAGATAGATAGATAGATAGATAGATAGATATAGATGGGCAGTGGAAGACAGGAGTGCCTGGCGTGCTCTGGTCCATGGGGCAGATAGATAGATAGATAGATAGATAGATAGATAGAGATTAGATAGATAGATAGGCAGTGGAAGACAGGAGTGCCTGGCGTGCTCTGGTCCAGGGGGTCACGAAGAGGCGGACACGACTGAACGACTGAACAACAACAACAATAGATAGATAGATAGATAGATAGATAGAGATTAGATAGATAGATAGATAGATAGACAGACAGACAGACAGACAGATAGATAGATAGATATAGATGGGCAGTGGAAGACAGGAGGGCCTGGCGTGCTCTGGTCCATGGGGCAGATAGATAGATAGATAGATAGATATAGATGGGCAGTGGAAGACAGGAGTGCCTGGCGTGCTCTGGTCCATGGGGCAGATAGATAGATAGATAGATAGATAGATAGATAGATAGATATAGATGGGCAGTGGAAGACAGGAGTGCCTGGCGTGCTCTGGTCCATGGGGCAGATAGATAGATAGATAGATAGATAGATAGATAGATAGATAGATAGATAGATATAGATGGGCAGTGGAAGACAGGAGTGCCTGGCGTGCTCTGGTCCATGGGGCAGATAGATAGATAGATAGATAGATAGATAGATAGAGATTAGATAGATAGATAGGCAGTGGAAGACAGGAGTGCCTGGCGTGCTCTGGTCCATGGGGCAGATAGATAGATAGATAGATAGATAGATAGATAGAGATTAGATAGATAGATAGGCAGTGGAAGACAGGAGTGCCTGGCGTGCTCTGGTCCATGGGGAAGATAGATAGATAGATAGATAGATAGATAGATAGATAGATAGATAGATAGAGATTAGATAGATAGTGAAGGATAGGCGTGCCTGGCGTGCTCTGGTCCAGGGGGTCACGGAGAGTCGGACACGACTGAACGACTGAACAACAACCAACATTCAACTGCTGTATAATATAGAACAGGCATGTCCAACCCGTAGATCGTGATCTACTGGTAGATAACTGGACGTCTGTAGTAGATCACCGGCAGATCAGTGGCTCCTTCCAAAGAAGCTAAAAAAACTTTGGCTCTCCTAAAAAAAGCACAACATCTTTGCCCTGCACCCCTAAAATGACCTGAACCACCAAAAAGAGGGTTTTCCTTCCTAAAAAACAACAACTCAATGTCGCTTTCCTCTTCCCTAAAGTAGCTCAACAGCTTTGACCTGAACCCCCCAAAATTGGGTAGATCACTGCCAGTTTTTAACTCTGTGAGTAGATCAGTCTCTTGGAAGTTGGCCACCCCTGATATAGAAAACCTTTGGCTGCAACAGCCTGAGACCTCCCTCCTTCTCGACTCATGGTCTCCCCCCTTATGATCCAATACTGCATTTTGGAATTATAATTATTACTATTAAATCCTAACCGTCAATCAGGGTGGATAAAAATCAATGGTTTTTTTAAAAAAATCAAAAAGATCGGATTTTTTTGATTTAAATCGGATTTTTTTGATTTAAATTGGATTTTTAAAATAAAATGCTTTTGGAGGAAAAATCTTTCTAAATATAGTCTTCTATTTAAGTTACATCGTAGTCCAAAGGCTATTCATCAGGAAAGAAGGATTTGTTTCAGGGTGGATAAAAATTAATGATTAAAAATAAATAAATCGGATTTTTTTGATTTAAATCGGATTTCTTTTATTTAAATTGGATTTTTAAAATAAAATGCTTTTGGAAGAAAAATCTTTCTAAATATAGTCTTCTGTTTCAGTTGCATTGTAGTCCAAAGGCTATTCATCAGGAAAGAAGGATTTGTTTTAAGTTTATCAAGTGTGCTAAAACTCAGTCTAAGTTGTTTTTTTAAATGTTTAACCACATCAGTTAGCAAACATGGATACATAGGCTATCGTGTTATTGTTTTAGTTAAATAAATGGTTTAAATGGTTATTCAGGAAATGATTATTTTTCTCCTTCCAATCAAGTACAGCAGAAAAGTTGTCCAAGTATAAAGTTAACTTATTAAACCGCACCATAATTTCATAATTATCTGTCTATGTATTTCTAGGAGTATAACCAGATCAGTAATTTTTGATGTAACTGTAAAAACTACTCTGAAAATTTATTATCCCCAAAATGAAACCTTCATATGGTTGTAAATATTAAGATTATACCAGCAAGAATGAGTCTTTCTGTAAAAAAATATTTAAATCAAGTCTTACTGACTAGTGATTTAAATCAAATCCACCCTGGCGAAAGCACACCTTGGGTTTTGGTTTACACCTGTTTTGGTTTACAAATGGACCTCCGGAACGGATTATGGTTGTAAACCCAAGGTACCACTGTAATTGATAAAAGTCCACCTTACAGAACTTCTTGCAACCCTACCACCATTGGGCTAATAATATCCTTGCTGCAGTTCTTGCAGATAAAAAGTCTTTTATTTTGCTTATGAATTTCATTACCTACAATGCCTAATAAGAAGGCTTCTAGTTTTGTTTTTTTAGAAATGTATATTTCAACATTTTTAAAAGTTCACTAGCTGACCCGGCCACACGTTGCTGTGGTTTTCGAAATGTTTTTGTAATGCTTAGGTCTAATGTTGAGTTTAGGTTAGGTTAGATTATGTATAACTAGTGAATTTAGCCCGTTAAAAACGGGCGCTAGATTCCCACGCGAGGGCTGAGAGGGTGGCCGGCCTCCCGCCGAGGCAGGCGGCCTGGCTCAGCCCGCCGCGCCCCCCTCCGCCGGCCGCGCCTCCCTCGGTCACGGCCGCCGCCTCCTTCTCCCCCTCAGGGCCGCCGCGCCGAATTCCATTAGCATTTATTGGGAAGGGACTTTCCAAGAAAGCCGGCAGCCTTAGTGCAACCGGGAGGCAGCTTCTGCGAGGGACGGGGATGGAGAGCGGGAGGCGCTATTGCTGCAAAGGAAGACGGCTGAGGCAGGAACAAAGGAGCGGCTCAGGCGGAGCTGCTGCGGTCGAGCCAGATCAGAATCGCTCCGATACACACTGGCCAGGAGGAGGGGGAAGGGAACCCCCCCCCCGCAACCTGCAGCCTCATCTATCTGATCAGTTCAACACCTCCGGCTTAAAACTGCCGCCCGCTCGCTTAGCCTGGATCCACTCCTCCCGCCCCGCGATAGCCCGCGTCTCTGGGAGGCCCCGGCAGCCGGAGGAGCCGAGCGGCGGGATGGGCGAGCGGGGGAGCGGCGGCGCCCGCGGGAGGGGGCGACTTGCGGAGGGGCGCCGGAACAGCAGCCCGAGCCGGAGCCCGAGCAGTGGGCCTCGGCAGCCTCGGAGGCGGCGGCAGCGGGTGAGCGCAGGCGGACAGGGGCACCCCGGCAGGAAGCCATCCTCCCCATGTCCGTGCGAGGCAGCGGCGCTGGCGCAAGTGACAACGCGCGTGCGCCGCTGCTGCCTCGTGGACACGCCCCCCTCTCCGCCCGCTCCAATCCCTGCGTCCGTGTGGGTCCCGGTCATGCGCAGTAGCGCACTTCCAGGACACACAGAAAGTGGACGCAGGGACAGAGCAAGATTATTATATAGGATATATACAGGCATGTAAAAAAGGGGGGGGGTTCTGTGTCCAGTTCATAATAAATCATTTCCCAGAAAGCCTTCGCCTCCTTACAGACCTGCCACATACAGTTAAAAACAGGCATGTCCAAAGTCCGTTTCGGGGGCCCAATCCGGACCGCCGGTCAGTTTAACCTTGCTCCTGTGGCAGTTTATTTCCTGGGGTAGAATCCAAAAAAAGCTCAACTCCAACCCTCAAAGAAGCTCAACAATTTCAATCCTACCCTGTTTCTCCTCAAATAAGACGTAGCCATCAAATAAGCCGTAGCAGGATTTCTACACATTGGAGAAATAGAAGCCATCCCCTGAAAATAAGACATAGGGATGTGGCGCCTCTCCCTTAAGACCAGGCATCCCCAAACTGCCGCCCTCCAGATGTTTTGGGACTACAACTCCCATGATCCCTAGCGAACAGGACCAGTGGTCAGGGATGATGGGAATTGTAGTCCCAAATTGTAGGTGTTTTGGGACTACAACTCCCATGATCCCTAGCTAACAGGACCAGTGGTCAGGGATGATGGGAATTGTAGTCCCAAATTGTAGATGTTTGGGGACTACAACTCCCATGATCCCTAGCTAACAGGACCAGTGGTCAGGGATGATGGGGATTGTAGTCCCAAATGGTAGATGATTGGGGACTACAACTCCCATGATCCCTAGCTAACAGGACCAGTGGTCAGGGATGATGGGAATTGTAGTCCCAAATTGTAGATGTTTTGGGACTACAACGCCCATGATCCCTAGCTAACAGGACCAGTGGTCAGGGATGATGGGAATTGTAGTCCCAAATTGTAGGTGTTTTGGGACTACAACTCCCATGATCCCTAGCTAACAGGACCAGTGGTCAGGGATGATGGGAATTGTAGTCCCAAATTGTAGATGTTTGGGGACTACAACTCCCATGATCCCTAGCTAACAGGACCAGTGGTTAGGGATGATGGGAATTGTAGTCCCAAATTGTAGATGTTTGGGGACTACAACTCCCATGATCCCTAGCTAACAGGACCAGTGGTCAGGGATGATGGGAATTGTAGTCCCAAATTGTAGATGTTTGGGGACTACAACTCCCATGATCCCTAGCTAACAGGACCAGTGGTCAGGGATGATGGGAGTTGTAGTCCCAAATTGTAGATGTTTGGGGACTACAACTCCCATGATCCCTAGCTAACAGGACCAGTGGTCAGGGATGATGGGAGTTGTAGTCCCAAATTGTAGATGTTTGGGGACTACAACTCCCATGATCCCTAGCTAACAGGACCAGTGGTCAGGGATGGTGGGAATTGTAGTCCCAAATTGTAGATGTTTGGGGACTACAACTCCCATCATCCCTAGCTAACAGGACCAGTGGTCAGGGGTGATGGGAATTGTAGTCCCAAATTGTAGATGTTTGGGGACTACAACTCCCATGATCCCTAGCTAACAGGACCAGTGGTCAGGGATGATGGGAGTTGTAGTCCCAAATTGTAGATGTTTGGGGACTACAACTCCCATCATCCCTAGCCAACAGGACCAGTGGTCAGGGATGATGGGAATTTTAGTCCCAAACATCTGGAGGGCCGAAGTTTGCGGGTGCCTGCTTAAGCTGCGTCCCGACGCGGAGCAGTTAAAATAAGACATCCCCCGAAAAGAAGCCATAATGTGTTTTTTTGAGGGGGGAAAAATATGTAAGACGGTGTCTTATTTTAGGAGAAACACGGTAAATAAAGCTCAACAACTTGGGTTGGCCCTTATGGCCCTTCACTCCATCCAATCTGGCCCTCTTTGGAAAAAGCTTGGACACCACTGGTTAATAATCGCCAGGACCGGTGCTAGGGCTTTTTGCGCCCTAGGCGAGGGGGCGGGGCACATGACGTCATGGCGCATGACGTACGGTGCCCCGCCCCCTGCGCGCCGGGCGCCTCGCTGCGATTTCCGCCGCTGGTTGGGGCGGCAGGCTGGCCAGTGCCCCCTCCATTCTGGCGCTCTAGGCAACTGCCTAGTTCGCCTGGATGGACGCTCCGGCCCTGATAATCACCCTCCTTTCCATTTCCCCCCATCCTCCCTTTTCTTTTCTTTCCATTCCCAACGACTCCGTTTCATACGTCTGCCCAGGCTGCTGCGGCCATGCGCGGTAGGGTGGGTCATAAAAAAAAATATTCGGAAATGTTTCCTCCCTAAATCTTATCTCAGGCGTATGGTATAAAAATAGTTAGATTTCAATTTTGGGACAGATCGGTTCATCTTTAGACCCTGCTCCTACAAATGGAAATTTTGCCTCCCCACGAGTGATCAAAACATAGGCATTGGACTCCTTGAATTCTCAGTATGTTAAATTGTGAACTAATAAACCTAAATTGTAGGTTTTATGTAGAGCAATAAGAGTTGCATACTATTATGAGTGGCGTTGTCTTGTTTATGTTGAGTACACCGTTTGCTTAATTGTTCCATATAATTTTTTCAAAGCCATTGGTTTTTCATGTACATTATCAACATGTTTTATCTTAAATATATAAATATTGCAGAAAATATTAGTATGCAACTCTTATTGCTCTACATAAAACCTACAATTTATGTTTATTAGTTCACAATTTAACATACTGAGAATTAAAGGAGTCCAATTCCTATGTTTTGATCACTCGTGGGGAGGCCAAATTTCCATTGGTAGGAGCAGGGTCTAAATATTAACCGATTTGTCCCCAATTTGAAATTTCACTATGTTTATACCATACGCCTGAGATAAGATCAAGGGAGGAAACATTTTCGAAAAAAATATTTTTATGACCCACCCTAGTGTACAATATTGAGCTTGATGGACAAATGGTCTAACTTTGTATAAGGCAGCTTCCTAGGTCAGTGATGGCTAACCTTGACCCTCCAGATGTTTTGGGACTACAACTCCCATCATCCCTGACCACTGTTAGCTAGGGATGATGGGAGTTGTAGTTCCAAAACATTTCCATTGGTAGGAGCAGGGTCTAAAGATTAACCGATTTGTCCCAAAATTGAAATTTAACTATGTTTATACCATATGCCTGAGATAAGATCAAGGGAGGAAACATTTCCGGAAAAAAATATTTTTATGACCCACCCTACTGCGGTTATGCGCAGTTCGCCCAGACTCCCGAGCCGCCGTCCGTGCAGCGGCGGCTCGGGAGTCACACTCGCAGGGGGGGGCGCGGCACAGTGTCACCCGCCCTGCCCCCATCGCCGCACCCTCCTTATGCCACTGCTGCACACACCCACCTTGTTGAAGAGCCCTATGTGGAAGCCGGCAAATTCCTTCGCGCTCGTTTCGGACAGCCGGAGCGGCGATTCTCCCGAGATGCCGCGGAGGAGCTGTTTGAAATCCCTGTTCTGGATTGGGGAGAGGCCGCTGGAGTGGTTCTTCACTTTGATGCCCGTCTCCTGCGGCGCCTTCTTGCCCACCGACCCGATGATCCGCTCCGACTCGATTTTCGTCTGGGACAAGAGCACACACGGGACGTTAAGCAAATGGCAGCGCCGACGACTCTAGCGTAAAAGCAAATTCTGGCTGCGTCAAAAGGCAACGCAAGCCTGCTGTTTCCAGGCTGAAAGAGTCGCAGGGGTCAGCAAGCTTTTTTGGCAGTGGGGCAAATCCACGGTCCCTCGGACCTTGCAGGGGGCCGGACTAGAAAGGAAAAACGAACGAATTCCTATGCCCCGCAAATAACCCAGAGATGCATTTTAAAGAAAAGGAGGCATTCTACTCATGTCTGGAGGCAGTTGGAGGGTGGATGGCGGCTAACAGATTGAGGTTGAATCCTGACAAGACAGAAGTACTGTTTTTGGGGGACGGGGGCGGGCGGGTGTGGAGGACTCCCTGGTCCTGAATGGGGTAACTGTTCCACGAAACATTGTCAAAGGCTTTCTCTGCATCAATCAACATCATAATGGCTTTACAATCCTTCTCCCTGGTCCTGAATGGGGTAACTGTGCCCCTGAAGGACCAGGTGCGCAGCCTGGGAGTCATTTTGGACTCACAGCTGTCCATGGAGGCGCAGGTTAATTCTGTATCCAGGGCAGCTCCATCTGGGACGCTGGATGAGACCCTACCTGCCCGCGGACTGTCTCGCCAGAGTGGTGCATGCTCTGGTTATCTCCCGCTTGGACTACTGCAATGCGCTCTACGTGGGGCTACCTTTGAAGGTGACCCGGAAACTGCAATTAATCCAGAATGCGGCAGCTAGACTGGGGACTGGGAGCGGCCGCCATGACCCCATAACACCGGTCCTGAGAGAACTACACTGGCTCCCAGTACGTTTCCGAGCACAATTCAAAGTGTTGGTGCTGACCTTGAAAGCCCTAAACGGCCTTGGTCCAGTATACCTGAAGGAGCGTCTCCACCCCCACCGTTCAGCCCGGACACTGAGATCCAGCGCCGAGGGCCTTCTGGCGGTTCCCTCACTACGAGAAGCGAAGCTACAGGGAACCAGGCAGAGGGCCTTCTCGGTGGTGGCGCCCGCCCTGTGGAACGCCCTCCCAGCAGAGGTTAAAGGGATCAACAACTACCAGACCTTTAGAAGACATCTGAAGGCAGCCCTGTTTAGGGAGGCTTTTGATGTTTAATAGATTGTTGTATTTTAATGTTCTGTTGAAAGCCGCCCAGAGTGGCTGGGGAGACCCGGCCAGATGGGCGGGGTATAAATAAGAAATTATTATTATTATTATGTAAAAACATGCAGATTCCTGGACCGCCCACAGGCCAGATTGAGAAGGTGATTGGGCCTCATCCAGCCCCCGGGGCCATGAGTTTGCCTACTCATGGTTTGAGGGTTACTTGTAACAGAACTCCAAGATTCAAGGCCTGTGTCTAAAGCAGGCAAACTCGGCCCTCCAGATGTTTTGGGACTACAACTCCCATAATCACTAGCTAACAGGACCAGTGGCGATGGGAATTGTAGCCCCCAAACAGCTGGAGGGCCAAGTTAGGCAACCACTGGACTAGATTTTCACTGAACAATAAGGCCCTTGCTTGAGTATTTCAAGATGCTTCGCCTGGAGGGGAATGTCGATTTTCTAGACCTGCAGGCATGATACTCAAGTGACGTTTCCAATCTCTCTAAAATCAGCAAAATCCACCCATGTTGTGTGTGAGCTGAATCCAGGGTGGATAAAAATCAATGATTTTTTTTTAAAAAAAATAAAAAAAAATCGGATTTTTTTGATTTAAATCGGATTTTTAAAATAAAATGCTTTTGGAGGAAAAATCTTTCTAAATATAGCCTTCTATTTAAGTTACATTGTAGTCCAAAGGCTATTCATCAGGAAAGAAGGATTTGTTTTAAGTTTATCAAGTGTGCTAAAACTCAGTCTAAGTTTTTTTAAAAATGTTTAACCACATCAGTTAACAAACATGGATACATATGCTATCATGTTGTTGTTTTAGTTCAATAAATTGTTTAAATGGTTATTAAGGAAATGATTATTTTTCTCCTTCCAATCAAGTACAGCAGAAAAGTTGTCCAAATATAAACAGTTAACTTCTTAAACCTCACCCTAATTTCATAATTATCTGTCTATGTATTTCTAGTAGTATAACCAAATCAGTAATTTTTGATATAACTGTAAAAACTACTCTGAAAATTTATTATTCCAAAAATGAATCCTTCATATGGTTGTAAATATTAAGATTATACCAGCAAGAATGAGTCTTTCTGTAAAAAAAAATATTTAAATCAAGCCTTACTGACTAATGATTTAAATCAAGCCTTACTGACTAGTGATTTAAATCGTGATTTAAATCGTGATTTAAATCAATTTGATTTAAATCAACTCCACCCTGGTGTACACACCCTCCCCTTATGGTTGAAGGAAACAGAGAGCATGTCCTTTTATTTAAAATGTATCTCTGGGTTATTTGTGGGGCAGAGGAAATCGTTCATTTCCCCCCCCCCAAAAAAAAATCTAGTCCAGAGTAGACTGGCCCCCTGCTGGAAATGTTTGCTGACCCCTGGAATAGCACTTCCTTGAAGTTACAGATTTAGGTAGTCCTTATGAAAACTGGGTTCAGGAAGCCTTCGGCTACCACTCACGCAAGATTGACAGCTGCCACTCTTTCCAATCGTCGGCAACGTCAACTACAATGCTCATTAGCAGCAAACGACGAAGAACGCGCGACAGGTAAGCCGAATTGTCTTTCTCTTTCTTCCAGCAGCCCACCACCACCACTTACATCAGCGTTCCCCAACCTTGGGCCTCCAGCTGTTTTCGGACTACAATTCCCATCATCCCTGACCACTGGTCTTGCTAGCAAGGGATGATGGGAGTTGTAGTCCCGAAACAGCTGGAGGCCCAAGGTTGGGCGACACTGAGTTACATCGGCCTTCCTCAACCTCGGCTCTCCAGCGCTTTTGAGACTACAACTCCCATCATCCCTGACCACTGGCCTTGCTAGCAAGGGATGATGGGAGTTGTAGTCCCCAAACATCTTCAATTTGGGACTACAATTCCCGTCATCCCTGACCACTGGTCCTGTTAGCTAGGGATCATGGGAGTTGTAGTCCCCAAACATCTACAATTTGGGACTACAATCCCCATCATCCCTGACCACTGGTCCAGTTAGCTAGGGATCATGGGCCTTGTAGTCCCCAAACATCTATAATTTGGGACTACAATTCCCGTCATCCCTGACCACTGGTCCTGTTAGCTAGGGATCATGGGCGTTGTAGTCCCCAAACATCTACAATTTGGGACTACAATTCCCATCATCCCTGACCACTGGTCTTGCTAGCAAGGGATGATGGGAGTTGTAGTCCCGAAATAGCTGGAGGCCCAAGGTTGGGCAACACGGAGGCCAGTCTTTACCCATCTCCAAAAATGCTGTAATTTTTTTAAATATTTGATTGGAAGTCGCCCAGAGTGGCTGGGGAAACTCGGCCAGATGGGCGGGGTACAAATAATAAATTATTATTCTATTATTCTTCTTCCTTAAGCAATGCATTTATCCAACCAGAGCAACACACACTAAAAATTAAAAAAACCAAATTATCATCAGTCAATGTATTTCTCATTGCAAAGGTTTCGTCGATACTACCTGTTGGCTGAGCTTTTTAAGGTAAGAGATAACACTGTAACTAAGTCCGCAATCTAAATTATCTGATATCAGATTTGGAGCTCCCATCATCCTTAGGGCTTTCTTTAACGGCTATAAGGAAAACAAAACACAAAAGAGTAAGAAAGAGGGTGAAATCTTTTTGTTCTTTTTTTAAAAAGAGGTTTTCGTTCTTTTTTTCGTTTTTTCGTTTTAAATTCCTCGCGGATCAGTGTTACGTCAAGCTAAGCCAGGCATGGGCAACCTCGGCCCTCCAGATGTGTGAGTGCCTGGAGGCAGTTGGAGGATGGATGGCGGCTAACAGATTGAGGTTGAATCCTGACAAGACAGAAGTGCTGTTTTTGGGGGACAGGGGGCGGGCAGGTGTGGGGGACTCCCTGGTCCTGAACGGGGTAACTGTTCCACGAAACATTGTCAAAGGCTTTCTCTGCATCAATCAACATCATAATGCCTTTACAATCCTTCTCCCTGGTCCTGAATGGGGTAACTGTGCCCCTGAAGGACCAGGTGCGCAGCCTGGGAGTCATCTTGGACTCACAGCTGTCCATGGAAGCGCAGGTTAATTCTGTGTCCAGGGCAGCTGTCTACCAGCTCCATCTGGTGCGCAGGATGAGACCCTACCTGCCCACAGACTGTCTCGCCAGAGTGGTGCATGCTCTGGTTATCTCCCGCTTGGACTACTGCAATGCGCTCTACGTGGGGCTACCTTTGAAGGTGACCCGGAAACTGCAATTAATCCAGAATGCGGCAGCTAGACTGGTGACTGGGAGCGGCCGCCGGGACCACATAACACCGGTCTTGAAAGACCGACACTGGCTCCCAGTACGTTTCCGAGCACAATTCAAAGTGTTGGTGCTGACCTTGAAAGCCCTAAACGGCCTCGGTCCAGTATACCTGAAGGAGCGTCTCCACCCCCACCGTTCAGCCCGGACACCGAGATCCAGCGCCGAGGGCCTTCTGGCGGTTCCCTCACTGCGAGAAGCAAAGCTACAGGGAACCAGGCAGAGAGCCTTCTCGGTGGTGGCGCCCGCCCTGTGGAACGCCCTCCCAGCAGAAGTCAAAGGTACTAACACAGTGATGGCTAACCTTGACACCCCAGATGTTTTGGAACTACAACTCCCATCATCCCTAGCTAACAGGACCAGTGGTCAGGGATGATGGGAATTGTAGTTCCAAATTGTAGATGTTTGGGGACTACAACTCCCATGATCCCTAGCTAGCAGGACCAGTGGTCAGGGATGATGACCCGGACTGCTGCTGGGTGAATTTGCATGTTTATTAGTTGATGTTTATTAGTTCACCATTTAACATACGGAGAATTCAAGGAGTGTCAAATTCCTATGTTTTTATCACTCGTGGGGAGGCAAACTTTCCATTTGTCGGAGCAGGGTCTCAATATGAACCGATTTGTCCCCAATTCGAAATTTAACTATGTTTATACCATACGCCTGAGATACGATCAAGGGAGGAAACATTTTCGATTTTTTTTTTTTTAATGACCCATCCTAATAAACACTGCACTTGCGCTGGACAGCAATCGCAAGAGGAGGAGGGGGGGCCAGTAAGTTGCGCCAAGCGGCAAAGTACCGTATTTTTCGCTCTATAACGCACACCTGACCATAGGACGCACCTAGTTTTTAGAGGGGAAAAGCCCCAATTTTTTGAGGATCAGCTCAAATTTCTGCAGCTTCTTTTGCCAAGGAGAAAACCCCCAATTTTGGAGGATCAGCTCATATTTCTGCAGCTTCTTTTGCAAAGGAGAAAAGCCCCATTTTTGGAGGATCAGCTCAAATTTCTGCAGCTTCTTTTGCAAAGGAGAAAAGCCCCATTTTTTGAGGATCAGCTCAAATTTCTGCAGCTTCTTTAGCAAAGGAGAAAAGCCCCATTTTTTGAGGATCAGCTCAAATTTCTGCAGCTTCTTTAGCAAAGGAGAAAAGCCCCATTTTTTGAGGATCAGCTCAAATTTCTGCAGCTTCTTTAGCAAAGGAGAAAAGCCCCATTTTTTGAGGATCAGCTCAAATTTCTGCAGCTTCTTTAGCAAAGGAGAAAACCCCCATTTTTTGAGGATCAGCTCAAATTTCTGCAGCTTCTTTTGCAAAGGAGGAAAGGCCCATTTTTGGAGGATCAGCTCAAATTTCTGCAGCTTCTTTTGCAAAGGAGGAAAGGCCCATTTTTGGAGGATCAGCTCAAATTTCTGCAGCTTCTTTTGCAAAGGAGAAACGCCCCATTTTTTGAGGATCAGCTCAAAGTTGTTGAGCTTACTTTGCAAAGGGGAAAAAACCCTGTTTTATGGGGTTTAACTCACAGTTCTGCAGCTTCAGGAAAGGGAGCCATTTCTACAGTTTCCAGACAGATAATCTAATCAGCCAGTCCCATGTCGCTGGGGAAACAGCCTCCCTCTGCAATGGGGCGGGGCTGGAATCTCTCTCCCTTATCTATCTCCCCAATCGTTTGCTGAGCAGCTGCTCAGCAGGCTTCCTTTCAACACCCTCTTCTCTCTCTCTCTTTTTTAAAAAAGCACAATCTGCTTTTGCCCCTGGGCAGTTCAGCTCCAGGGACCACACATTCACTCCATAAGACGCACAGACATGTCCCCTTACTTTTTAGGAGGGAAAAAGTGCGTCTTATGGAGCGAAAAATACGGTATACAGTGGTACCCCGCAAGACGAATGCCTCTCAAAACTCGCAAGACGAAAGAGTTTTTCGTTTTTGGAGTTGCTTCACAAGACGAATTTCCCTATGGGCTTGCTTCGCAAGACGAAAACGTCTTGCGAGTTTCCTTTTTCTTTTCAATGCATTCCTATGGGAAACCGCGCTTCGCAAGACCGTGCTTCGCAAGACGAAAAATTCGCAAGACGACAAAACTCGCAGAACGAATTAATTTCGTCTTGTGAGGCACCACTGTATTACCTAACGAAGCCAAGATGTGCACCCAAATGTGTTTTAGGGATTCAATTTCACTAAGGAGAGCTCACACAGACTGAGGCAAGTCTCAGGTACAATCCGAGATTGCTCAAGTGCTCTTTGTGACCAATAACAGCCCCCCAAATCCTATTTGTTATCAATCAATAAAAAGAAAAGCAGGGTCCAGGGAAGAATCCTTTGGGCTGTCTGGTAGCGCCTGCCCTAAGCCCAGCTCAAGACGGTCCATTCCGTGTCATGGAGGTGGAAATGCAAGTCTTGTACAGTGGTACCTCGACTTATGAGTAACTCGACTTACATTTTTTTCGAGTTACGAGTGACTTCCGGTAAAACAAAATGGCCGCCGAATTTTTTCGACTTACGAAAAGACGTTGCGGCCGCTTTTAATAGGATTTTTCCGACTTACGAATTTCCCCCCCACAATGCGTTCCAATGGGGATTCGACGGCCTGTGGGCCGTTTGGTTCCCGGCAGAGGGACCCGTGAGAGCTGTTCCGCCAAGGACCGCCAGCCACCGATTCATTTATTGAGGGCCCGTCGGGTTCGCGAAAGGTACTTACCAGCAAGTAGTAGGGCGGCATGGTTTTCAAGTAGTTGTCCAAAGACTGCCGCCATTTTGGATTAGGCTTCAGCTTGTGAACCTTAAAAAAGTCGTCTGCGAGGAGGAGAAAGGAGACCGGTCACCGGCGCGCCCCACGTTCCAGC
Organism: Darevskia mixta; assembly: GCA_034641385.1. Lineage (NCBI taxonomy): Eukaryota > Metazoa > Chordata > Lepidosauria > Squamata > Lacertidae > Darevskia > Darevskia mixta. Next base: position 163,615 of record JAWWNH010000153.1, read on the forward strand.
CACAGTATCCCACCAGAGTCACACTCCGAGGGGAACGACTCTTGAGAAAGCGAGTTCTCGCAGAGAGCTGCTGTTGCGGTGTGGGCAGAGAGGAGTCACTTCCTGGGTTTGGGAGGAAGGGCTTGCTGGCCACAGCGTTACTGACCCGGACTGCTGCTGGGCAAATTTGCATGTTGCAATGTTGATTAGGGTGGGTCATAAAAAAAAAAGAAATTCCAAAATGTTTCCTCCCTTGATCTTATCTCAGGTGTATGGTATAAAAATAGTTAAATTTCAATTCTGGGACAAATCGGTTAATATTTAAACCCTGCTCCTACAAATGGAATGCCTAACCGCTCCGCGTCGGGACGCACCTTAAGCAGGCATCCCCAAACTTCGGCCCTCCAGAAGTTTGGGACTACAATTCCCATCATCCCTGACCACTGGTCCTGTTAGCTAGGGATCATGGGAGTTGTAGTCCCCAAACATCTACAATTTGGGACTACAATTCCCATCATCCCTGACCACTGGTCTTGTTAGCTAGGGATCGTGGGAGTTGTAGTCCCCAAACATCTACAATTTGGGACTACAATTCCCATCATCCCCGACCACTGGTCCGGTTAGCTAGGGATCATGGGAGTTGTAGGCCAAAACATCTGGAGGGTGGCAGTTTGGGGATGCCTGGTGTTAAGGGAGAGGCGCCACATCCCTATGTCTTATTTTCAGGGGATGGCTTATATTTCTCCAATGTGTAGAAATCCTGCTACGGCTTATTTTATGGCTATGTATTATTTTAGGAGAAACAGGGTATTTTTATACCATACAAGGGAGGAAACATTTTCGATTATTTTTTTTTATGACCCACCCTAATGCCAAATGAGAGATGTCAAGCCTTTATTTGCCATAATTGTGCTGACTGTGGCGTTATGACCCACCCTAACGCAGGCACCAACGCCCTGGAAGAGGGGGAAAGAACGGAGGTTGAAGCTTACTCCAATTAAGGAAGGAGCTACGAGTCGAGGAGGTGAGCAGCGTCAAACGTGCCCAGGAAACAGGCGGCTCTCCTCCTCTGCTGCAGAGAGAAAAAGGGAGAGGGGGCGGGTGTAAAAATCCCTCTCCTTCCAATGGAGCCGCCTGCAACCCTCGAGGCGCTCCGGCGTCCCGTCCCGCCTAAGAAAACGGCTGGCAAGTAAACACTGCGGGCAGACAGGCTCCCTTAGAATCCTAGAGTTGGAAGAGACCCCAAGGGCCATCCAGTCCAACCCCCTGCCAAGCAGGAAACACCATCCAAGCATTCCTGACAGGTGGCTGTCAAGCCTCTGCTTAAAGACCTCCAAAGAAGGAGACTCCACCACACTCCTTGGCAGCAAATTCCACTGTCGAACAGCTCTTACTGTCAGGAAGTTCTTCCTAATGTTGAGGTGGAATCTTCTTTCTTGTAGTTGGAATCCATTGCTCCGTGTCCGCTTCTCTGGAGCAGCAGAAAACAACCTTTCTCCCTCCTCTATAGGACATCCTTTGATATATTTGAACATGGCTATCATATCACCCCTGAACCTTCTCTTCTCCAGGCTAAACATACCCAGCTCCCTAAGCCGTTCCTCATAAGGCATCGTTTCCAGGCCTTTGACCATTTTGGTTGCCCTCCTCTGGACACGTTCCAGCTTGTCCGTATCCTTCTTGAACTGTGGTGCCCAGAACTGGACACAGTATTCCAGGTGGGGTCTGACCAGAGCGGAATACAGTGGTACTATTCCTTCCCTTGATCTAGATGCTATACTCCTATTGATGCAGCCCAGAATTGCATGGGCTTTTTGAGCTGCTGCATCACACTGTGGACTCATGTCAAGTTTATGGTCTACCAAGACTCCTAGATCCTTTTCACATGTACTGCTCTCAAGCCAGGTGTCACCCATCCTGTATTTGTGCCTTTCCTTTTTTTTTTTTGCCCAAGTGTAGTACTTTACATTTCTCCCTGTTCAAATTCATCCTGTTTGCCTTGGCCCAGTTCTCTAATCTGTTCTGGTCATTTTGAAGTGTGATCCTGTCCTCTGGGGTATTAGCCACCCCTCCCAATTTGGTGTCACCTGCAAACTTGATCAGGATGCCCTCAAGCCCATCATCCTCCTTGCTCAGGATGCCCTCAAGCCCATCATCCTACTTGATCAGGATGCCCTCAAGCCCATCATCCAAGTCATTGATCAAGATGTTGAAGAAGACTGGGCCCAAGACAGAACCCTGTGGCACCCCACTAGTCACTTCTCTCCAGGATGAAGAGGAGCCATTGATGAGCACCCTTTGGGTTCGGTCAGTCAGCCAGTTACAAATCCACTGAATGGTAGCATTGTCTAGCCCGCATTTTACCAGCTTCTTTACAAGAATATCATGGGGCACCTTGTCAAAGGCCTTGCTGAAATCAAGATAGGCTACATCCACAGCGTTCCCTCCGTCTACACCACACTCACCTAGTAGGGGGAGAAGGACGGGGTAGTTGTACGGCATGACAAAGAGATTGACGCACGTCAAAGTGGTGCTGGCTTTCAGGTATCCAAAGGGGTGGCCCAGTTCGCTGTACTTGCCGCTGGTGCTCACAAAGACCTGGAGAACGACAAAGAAGCAAAAGTTTAGCACAACACACAAGGGGCTGCTGGCCTCCAGAGGAATTCAAAATGCCCTGGCATTTTTCGCAGACTTGGCGTGTGTTTTTCGCAAGAGACGCGGCGTAATTGTTTCCCCCCCTTCTCGGAGGCTCAGGGGAGGAATCCTGGGCATTTACTCATTTTTTTGCCCATTTGCAAGACACAGAAAAGGCAGTTTCCTGGCTGAACAGAGCTACCAATGCACAAAGCTTTCTATCAAGAGTCAACCCACGCGTCCGATAATTACACTATCTATAGTGAACTTTTTTCTACTGATTTATATTCACTACTAGTGAACGTTCAGCCCGTTAAATTAACGGGCGCTAGAAGATATGTGGTGAAACATTTGTAAAAGCAGGCTGAGGTCCCTCTACCCCTTTCCTACCTCTGTGGCCCATGTACCCCTTTCCTACCTCTGTGGCACCTCTACCCCTTTCCTACCTCTGTGGCCCCCTCTACCCCTTTCCTACCTCTGAGGTACCTCTACTCCTTTCCTACCTCTGTGGCCCATGTACCCCTTTCCTACCTCTGAGGTCCCTCTACTCCTTTTCTACCTCTGTCCCCTCTACCCTTTTCCTACCTCTATCCTCCCTTATAGCCCTTTCCCTACCCAGAACCCATCACTATTGACCTCTGAGTGTTCGTGCATGTTGTCACTCTTCCCTTTTCCTATCTCCCTCGCCCCGGAAAGGCACAGCCCCGCCCTCGCCCGCTCCCGGCCAATCCGAGGCCTGAAGTCTCTGCGTCGTCCAATCCCTGCGTCCCTATAGGACATGCTCAGTGGAAAATTCCCACTGACACACGGAAAGTTGGACGCAGAGACACTTCAACTTTATTATATAGGATTATTAGTATTAAACTGGATTGCAAATGCTGAGGTCCCAACCTGAGGTCTTCAGCATGCGACGACCTCGCTTCTAATGGGGGGGGGGGCAGACTAATTTAAATTGTTAAAGTGATGTTGTATAAGTTGTTTCTTACAACTCTTTTCTGTGGGCCTATGGCCGTAAATCCATAAATTCAGATTCAAGGCATCCTCTCTACTTTCCCCTGTATTTTTTGCTCCATAACACGCACTTTTTTCCTTCTAAAAAGGAAGGGGGAAAGTCTGTGCGCGTTATGGAGCGAATGCATGGTCCCTGGAGCTGAATTGCCCAGGGACCAAAAGAAGATCGAGCTTTTTCTTTTGCAAAGAGAGAAGGGGGTGTTGAAAGGCTGCCGCTTTACAGCTGATCAGCAAGAGATCGGGGAGAGAGAGAAGGTCGCTGGCTCCCTTCCTGCAGAGGAGGCTGTTGGTTTCCCCAGCGACATGTGACTGGCTGATGAGATTATCTGTTTGGAAACTGTAGAAAGGGCTTTGAGCTGATCCTTTTGCAACTGGGGCTTTTCTCCTTTGCAAAAGCAGCAGCAGCACAACTTTGAGCTGCTCCTTTTGCAGATGGGTCTTTTCTCCTTTGCAAAAGCAGCAGCAGCACAACTTTGAGCTGCTCCTTTTGCAAATGGGTCTTTTCTCCTTTGCAAAAGCAGCAGCACAACAACTTTGAGCTGCTCCTTTTGCAAATGGGTCTTTTCTCCTTTGCAAAAGCAGCAGCACAACAACAACAACTTTGAGCTGCTCCTTTTGCAAATGGGGCTTTTCTTCTTCCAAAAGAAGATGCACAACTTTGAACTGATCCTCAAAAAGGGGGGCTTTCCTCCTCAAAAAACAAGGTGCGCGTTATGGTCCGGTGCGCGTTATGGAGCAAAAAATACGGTACCTGCCAGCACACGACAGGGGACTTCCGCTCCAAGATGTACTGCGTCAGGGGTGACGGTTCGAGCTCGTACTTGTCAAAGGGAAGCTTGTCAATCACCATGGGCTCGCAGTCCGTGCAGGAGAACCTCACCACTGGGTGGGCTGTGCGGGGAGGCTGTGCGGGGAGGAAGAAAGGGAATAAGAACCATTGGGAGGAAAAGGGAAATCAATAAATAAGTAAATACACAAACAAACAAACAAATAACCAAATAAATAAAAAAAATTATTTCTACCCCGCCCATCTGGCTGGGTTTCCCCAGCCACTCTGAGTGGCTTCCAACAAAATACTAAAATAATAACAATAATAAAATAATAATAATAATAATAATAATAATAATAATAATAAACTTTTATTAATATCCCGCCTTTCCCCGCCAAAACTGGGCTCAGGGCGGCTAACAATCAAATACGGATATAAAAACACAGATTAAAAATACAGATATAAAAGACACTTTAAAACTTAAAAATTTTGAATTGTAAAAGTTACACTCAAATTAAGCCAAAAGCCAAACGGAACAGCTCCACTTTACAAGCCCTGCGAAAGGGTGCCAACTCTTGCAGGGCCCTCGTCTCTTGCGGCAGACCATTCCACCATGTTGGGGCCATGACCGAAAAGGCCCTGGCCCTGGTAGCTGCCAGCCTGATATCCTTATGGCCCGGGATCTCCAGGATGTTATTATTTGAGGACCTCAGGGTCCTACCCGGGGCATACCAGGAGAGGCGGCCCCTTAAGTACGAGGGCCCTAGGCCGTGTAGGGCTTTAAAGGTCAAAACCAGCACCTTGAACCTGATCCTGTACTCCACCGGGAGCCAGTGCAGCTGATAAAGCACTGGATGAATGTGGTCCCGCGGCAAGGACCCCGTAAGGAGCCTCGCCGCGGTATTCTGCACCTGCTGGAGTTTCTGGGTCAGCCTCAAGGGCAGCCCTGCATAGAGCGAGTTACAATAATCAAGTCTGGAGGTGACCATCGCATGGATCGCATAATTTTATTTCTTCCCCGCCCATCTGGCTGGGTTTCCCCAGCCACTCTGGAGTGGCTTCCGACAAAATACTAAAATACAATACAGTGGAACCTCGACTTACGAGTAACTCGACTTACGTATTTTTCAAGTTACGAAGGATCAAAGCGGCCGCGGGCTTACGGATTTCTTCGGACTTCCGAATCGGAAGTCGAGGTTCCACTCTATTTTCGGTGGGTTTTTTGTTTTGTTTTTTCAGGTCACCGGAAGGGAAGAGAAGGCGGGACTTCGCTCGATTTTGGTCGCGAGCAGAGCCCGGAGCGGCTGGAGGTGGGCGGCTATGCTTGCAGCAGCGCCGCAGCCGCTTCTTCCCCATCCTTTTTTTCCTCGCCATGGCGGCGCGGCTTTTTTTCGCGCGCCATGGCAGTGTGGCTTTTTTTCGCGCGCCATGCGGCGCAGCTTTCCCCCCTCAGCGAGGCTGCGGCGGTGGCGAGCACCCCTCAGAGCCGCCTGCAAGAAAAGGAGAGCTGCGGGAGCCTGGCCGTCCACATCGAAAAGGTAAGTGACCCTCGATTTCTCTTCCCATAAAAGGTTAAAGGGACCCCTGACCATTAGGTCCAGTCGTGTCCGACTCTGGAGTTGCGGCGCTCATCTCGCTTTATTGGCCGAGAGCCGGCGTACAGCTTCCGGGTCATGTGGCCAGCATGACAAAGCCGCTTCTGGCGAACCAGAGCAGCGCACGGAAACGCCATTGACCTTCCCGCCGGAGTGGTACCTATTTATCTACTTGCACTTTGACGTGCTTTCGAACTGCTAGGTGGGCAGGAGCAAGGACCGAACAACGGGTGCTCACCCCGTCGCGGGGTGTCCAGCTACTCTCCACCATATTACCAACGCTCACCAAGAGACATTTGCGTTGACCATATCTGCAAAGAAGCTCAAAAGCCCTGCAACGTACCAGTGTTGGTGAATTCTGATCCGGCCAAAAGGATTCTGGAATTGGCCAATGCCCGACAGGAACGCCCGTTTTCGGATTCGGCCTAACGTAGATGAGCTTATGACAGCTGTGCCACGGCTGAGAACCAAACGAATTGATAGGTCTGGTGACATCAACAAGTCCATCTGAAATCCAAAAGTAGAACAGTCAGTTAGTACAGCGCATTAGGTCTCCAGCATTACTTTTCCAATCTTTTCTTAGAGGGGTTTTTTCCCGAAGCCGCACGCGAACGAATTAGCTGTAAAACTGGTATTTTTAGTTGGAAAGATAAAGAAAAAACAAAATAAAAAAAATCCTTCCAGTAGCACCTTAGAGACTACGTGCCACACTTTTTAGATAAAAGTTCAGAGAGGTTGCCACATTTTTAAAAAAAACAATAAAGGACCCCTGACAGGAGGGTGGATAAAATCAACGATTTTTTTAAAAAAAATCAAAAAAATCAGATTTTTTTTATTTAAATCGGATTTTTTGATTATTTTAAGTTTATCAAGTGTGCTAAAACTCAGTCTAAGTTTTTTTTTAAATGTTTAACCACATCAGTTAACAAACATGGATACAGGGGGGATAAAAATCAATGATTTTTTAAAAATTTTTTTAAAAAAATCGGATTTTTTTTATTTAAATCGGATTTTTAAAATAAAATGCTTTTGGAGGAAAAATCTTTCTAAATATAGTCTTCTATTTAAGTTACATTGTAGTCCATCAGGAAATAAGGATTTGTTTTAAGTTTATCAAGTGTGCTAAAACTCAGTCTAAGTTTTTTTTTAAAAATGTTTAACCACATCAGTTAACAAACATGGATACATATGCTATTATGTTATTGTTTTAGTTAAATAAATTGTTTAAATGGTTATTAAGGAAATGATTATTTTTCTCCTTCCAATAAAGTACAGCAGAAAGGTTGTCCAAATATAAACATTTAACTTATTAAACCTCACCATCATTTCATAATTATCTGTCTATGTATTTCTAGTAGTATAACCAAATCAGTAATTTTTGATATAACTGTAAAAACTACTCTGAAAATTTATTATTCCAAAAATGAAACCTTCATCTGGTTGTAAATATTAAGATTATACCAGCAAGAATGAGTCTGTAAAAAAAATATTTAAATCAAGTCTTACTGACTAGTGATTTAAATCAAGCCTTACTGACTAGTGATTTAAATCGTTATTTAAATCAAATCCACCCTGGTTCTTGGTATGAGCTTTCGTGTGCATGCACACTTCTTCAGATAAGTTAGTTGGTCTCTAAGGTGCTACTGGAAGAAATAGACTGCAAAGAGAAGTTGCTGAATTGCAACTCATTACCAAGCTTAAAACCCTGGAGAGACCTGGTCTGAACAAAGACATTGGATTCTTATCTCATTATACATGACAAAGCTTTTTTAACCTTCTCACCCCTTGCTTTTTCCTGCAAGACTAATTGCAGTCGTTAACCGTCGTCAACAGGTTTACCCAGTATCAGCCTTTCACCCATTCCCACCACCCCTCTGAGTAATACCCCCTCTCACTATATATCACCCTCTCACTATATATCAGGGTCAGTGTATATCAGTGTATATCAGTCACTATATATCAGTGTATATATATCACTATATATACACCCTCTCACTATATATCAGGGTCTGGTGACTTCTGTTTCAGTGTATCTGAAGAAGTGTGCATGCACACGAAAGCTCATACCAAGAACAAACTTTTTTATTTTGTTTTCATAGAATCCTAGAATCACAGAGTTGGAAGAGACCCCAAGGGCCATCCAGTCCAACCCCCTGCCAAGCAGGAAACACCATCCAAGCATTCCTGACAGGTGACTGTCAAGCCTCTGCTTCAAGACCTCCAAAGAAGGAGACTCCACCACACTCCTTGGCAGCAAATTCCACTGTCGAACATCTCTTACTGTCAGGAAGTTCTTCCTAATGTTGAGGTGGAATCTTCTTTCTTGTAGTTTGAATCCATTGCTCCGTGTCCACTTCTCTGGAGCAGCAGAAAACAACCTTTCTCCCTCCTCTAGATGACATCCTTTGATATATTTGAACATGGCTATCATATCACCCCTGAACCTTCTCTTCTCCAGGCTAAACATACCCAGCTCCCTAAGCCGTTCCTCATAAGGCAGCGTTTCCAGGCCTTTGACCATTTTGGTTGCCCTCCTCTGGACCCGTTCCAGCTTGTCAGTATCCTTCTTGAACTGTGGTGCCCAGAACTGGACACAGTATTCCAGGTGGGGTCTGACCAGAGCGGAATACAGTGGTACTATTCCTTCCCTTGATCTAGATGCTATACTCCTATTGATGCAGCCCAGAATTGCATGGGCTTTTTGAGCTGCTGCATCACACTGTTGACTCATGTCAAGTTGATGGTCTACCAAGACTCCTAGATCCTTTTCACATGTACTGCTCTCAAGCCAGGTGTCACCCATCCTGTATTTGTGCCTTTCCTTTTTTTTTTTTGCCCAAGTGTAGTACTTTACATTTCTCCCTGTTAAAATTCATCCTGTTTGCCTTGGCCCAGTTCTCTAATCTGTTAAGGTCACCTTGAAGTGTGATCATGTTCTCTGGGGTATTAGCCACCCCTCCCAATTTGGTGTCATCTGCAAACTTGATCAGGATGCCCTCAAGCCCATCATCCAAGTCATTGATAAAGATGTTGAATAAGACTGGGCCCAAGACAGAACCCTGTGGCACCCTACTAGTCACTTCTCTCCAGGATGAAGAGGAGCCATTGATGAGCACCCTTTGGGTTCGGTCAGTCAGCCAGTTACAAATCCACTGAAACGTCAGAAGCAAAGTTATAATACAATATTGTGTACAGAATCTACTCTGGTTTTGCAATATCGTCCTTTTTTTTAACTAAAGACATTTGAACATTTGCCAACCTTAAGAGTTTACAGTGGTCATGCAGCGTTTACCATACCTTCCCCAATGTAGGGTGGATCGGGTCCTGATTTCTCAAAGTTGATGACGACACCGCTCTGCACTTTCTGAGCAAGAGATTCTAAGCATTGGTTCAGCATCCTCTGAGTCCGAACGCAATAGGAACGTCCTAGAATGGAAAGTGAAGAGAGAAGGAGATTCTGAACGCAACGTGACTTGTGAATATGGCAAAAGGCGGCGCTCATCTCGCTTTACTGGCCGAGGGAGCCGGCGTACAGCTTCCAGGTCATGTGGCCAGCAGGACTAAGCCGCTTCTGGCGAACCAGAGCAGCGCACGGAAACGCCGTTTACCTTCCCGCCGGAGCGGTCCCTATTTATCTACTTGCACTTTGACATGCTTTCGAACTGCTAGGTTGGCAGGAGCTGGGACCGAACAACGGGTGCTCACCCTGTTGCGGGGATTCGAACCGCCGACCTTCTGATCAGCAAGCCCTAGGCTCTGTGATTTAACCCACAGCACCACCCGTCATCCAGCACATCTCATAGACAAGTATTATTGTTATTGTTGTTATTATTAATTTAATTTCCATACTGCCCAATACCCAAAGGTCTCAGGGCTGTTTGCATAAAATACCATATAAAGGGTAAAGGTAAAGGGACCCCTGACCATTTGGTCCAGTCGTGTCCGACTCTGGGGTTGGGGCACTCATCTCGCTTTATTGGCCGAGGGAGCCGGCGTACAGCTTCCGGGTCATGTGGCCAGCAGGACTAAGCCGCTTCTGGCGAACCAGAGCAGCGCACGGAAACGCCGTTGACCTTCCCGCCAGAGCGGTACCTCTTTATCTCCTTGCACTTTGACGTGCTTTCGAACTGCTAGGTGGGCAGGAGCTGGGACCGAGCAACGGGTGCTCACCCTGTCGCGGGGATTCGAACCGCCGACCTTCTGATCAGCAAGCCCTAGGCTCTGTGGTTTAACCCACAGCGCCACCCGCTTAATAACTTGTCTTTTTCAACATCAGTGCACCCAATCTTTTTAGTATAAACAGCCACGGCAAAATGCAAAACCAAAACCACCCGAAAACCAAAACGACTTACTTCGTGACATACTATATTAAAAAGTAGCTTCTCAGTTGATCACAAAGTCCAGCACCCTATCATCTTCATTAGACACTTAGAAGATTATTTCAAGAACACTAGTGGCACAATATTGGAAGGAGACACACATACCCACAAAAAGAGAATGGCAGAGTAAATTATCAGAATATTTGGAACTTGCAAAATTGACGGAAGTGATAAGAGGTAGAACAACTAATACAATACAAAAACAGTGGAAATGCCGAAATGACTATATGAGTAAACAAGGTTTAAATGGAAGATATTGGCTTTGCTTAGAGTAAAAGGTAAATTGAATATGGAATTTATTTGTTGTATGTATAATAATAGAAACAACAATTGGAAGACAGAAGAAATTTGTACAGTTTGAATAAGAGGAAACGTTGTATTAGCAGTGGAAGTCATTTTAAGTACTATTTGTAATTCTGTGTTCTATAAAATAGGGTATTTCGGTGAAAAACTGCCCGACTGTCTGTTTACTTTTCTGTTTGCTGTACTCTTCTTTTTTTCTCCGTTCTCTTTCACTTTTCTTCTTACTATTTTTCTTATTTCCGTATTTCTATTTGTCTTTTTCTTTTTTCTTCTGTCAGAGATTTAATCTGATATCTCTCTCTTTTTTTTCTGTTCGGTTTTTTTTCCTTTTTGAAATTATTGTAATACGTTTATCGTTTATGTTTATGTAATGTATTGTACAGAAGGAATTAAATAAAAAGAAAAGAAAAGATTATTTCATGTCACTCGTCTAAGGAATACGTCAGGCAGAAAAATACAAGAGAAGATGGAGAAATTAGGAAAGAACGTACTATGGCACTGACAAAATAGGATTTGTATTTTGTACATACTGGACTTGGTGATCAACTGGAAAGCTACTTTTTAACGTAAGTAGTTTCTAGTAATGAACTTTGCAATTGTTACTACACGGCCTATTACGTTTGCGTGTGTTTTCAGTTGGATTTGCGTAATACCGTGTTTCTCCTAAAATAAAACACCGTCTTATATTCTTTTTCCCTCCCAAAAAACACAGTATGGCTTATTTTGGGGGGATGTCTTATTTTTATGGCCCGGGCGCTGCGGCTGCTGCTGGCTCCCGCCGGATCGGGGGTTCAAGCGCCGCGTGTGGCGGCTGGCTCCCGATGGATCGGGGCTTCACGCGCCGTGGCTGCTGCTGGGTCCCGCTGGCTCGGGACGCACGGCGCTGCTGGGCGCCAACCCGGCAGGCCTCCTCCTCTTCCTGCCGGCTCCCGGAGGCTCGGGGCGCTCCACGCTACGCTGCTGGGCACTTTGTCAGCGCTTCAGCAGCAGGGTCCCGCTGGCTGGGGCGCTCGGCGGTCTCACTCCGTGCAGCGCTGCTGGGCGCCGAGCTGGCAAGCCTCCTCTTCCTGCTGCGGCTCGGCGCCCGGAACTGGCTGTTGCTGCTGCTGCTGAAGCGCCGACAAAGCGGCCAGCAGCACCGCGTGGAGCGCCCCAAGCCGCGGCAGGAGGAGGAGCGGTGCGGCGCTGTAGCAGCAGCCGCTTCTGGGCGCTGACCCGGCAGGCCTCCTCCTCCTCCTGCCGCGGCCAGCGTGCTGGGTCCCGCTGGCTGGAGCGCTCGGTGGTCTCGCTCTGTGCGGCGCAGCACTGCAGCAGCCGGTTCTGGGCACCAACCCGGCAGGCCGCCTCCTCCTCCTGCTGCGGCGGGCGTGCTGGGTCCTGCTGGCTCAGGGTACGTCTTATTTTCGGGGTATGCCTTATATTTTGTGACCCCTTGAAAATCCTGCTATGCCTGATATTTTAGGTATGTCTTATATTATGAGAAACACGGTATATAGACACGAATGAGCATCTTAAGCCAGGTGTTCCGTGTCAATGCACTAGCGTTCTTCGTGATTTCAAAGTTAGACGGATTGAGGTTGGCAAAGCAAGAAAAAGGCCCAAAAAGGGTACCTCCTGTGACTTCACACATCTGTGTGATGGCAGACTCATCCGTTGGGACGCTTCCTAGTTGTTCGGGCTCCACGGAAGAGGCTCCAGGTAAGCGCAGGACGAGGGCAAACAACCTCTGATCCCAGCGAAACGGTTCTTTGGTTAACTCGCTTCCAGGCAGGGGAGAATTCAGAGGAAGATGCAGCTAAAAAGGAAGGCAAGACATCTAGAGGCTTCGCTAGAACAGCAAGCTCCTTTCATTCCATCGGAAAAGGAACCACAGAATCACAAAGCACAGAGCTGGAAGGGACGGAGAGGAACATCTAGTCCAGGATTTAATCAGGGAGGGCGTTTCGTAGCAAAGGTGGTGGTGCTGCCACTGAGAAGGCCCTGCTGTGTATAGGAGCCCAACTGGGCTATGCTCAACAAGGGAAGTTCAGCAGGGCCTTTATTGCAGATACAGTGGTGCCTCGCAAGATGAAATTAATTTGTTCTGCGAGTTTTGTCGTCTTGCGAGTTTTGTCGTCTTGCGAAGCACGGTCTTGCGAAGCGCGGTTTCCCATAGGAATGCATTGAAAAGAAAAGGGAAACTCGCAAGACGTTTTCGTCTTGCGAAGCAAGCCCATAGGGAAATTCGTCTTGTGAAGCAACTCCAAAAACGAAAAACTCTTTCGTCTTGCGAGTTTTTCGTCTTGAGAGGCATTCGTCTTGCGGGATACCACTGTATCAAAACCTGGCTTGGGTAGTACCAGGGTGGGTAAAAATCAACGATTTTTTTTTATTTAAATCGGATTTTTTAAAATTTCAATTGGATTTTTAAAATAAAATGCTTTTGGAGGAAAAATCTTTCTAAATATAGTCTTCTGTTTAAGTTACATTGTAGTCCAAAGGCTATTCATCAGGAAAGAAGGATTTGTTTTAAGTTGATCATGTGTGCTAAAACTCAGTCTAAGTTTTTTTAAAAATGTTTAACCACATCAGTTAACAAACATGGATACATATGCTATCATGTTATTGTTTGAGTTAAATAAATTGTTTAAATGGTTATTAAGGAAATGGTTATTTTTCTCCTTCCAATCAAGTACAGCAGAAAGGTTGTCCAAATAAAAACAGTTAACTTATTAAACCTCACCATCATTTCATAATTATCTGTCTATGTATTTCTAGTAGTAGAACCAAATCAGTAATTTTTGATATAACTGTAAAAACTACTCTGAAAATTTATTATTCCAAAAATGAAACCTTCATATGGTTGTAAATATTAAGATTATACCAGCAAGAAGGAGTCTTTCTGTAAAAAAGATATTTAAATCAAGTCTTACTGACTAGTGATTTAAATCAAGCCTTATTGACTAGTGATTTAAATCGTGATTTAAATCAAATCCACCCTGGCCGCTCCACCATTCCTCAGACCATGTGGTGGGCCGGACTATACTTTTTTGGGGGGGGGATGAACGAATTCCTATGCCCCACAAATAACCTAGAGATGCATTTTAAATAAAAGGACACATTCTGCTCAAATAAAAACACGCTGATTCCCGGACTGTCCGCGGGCCGGATTTAGAATCATAGAATCCTAGAGTTGGAAGAGACCCCAAGGGCCATCCAGTCCAACCCCCTGCCAAGCAGGAATCATTCTGAATATTATTATTATTAGAATCCTAGAATCCTAGAGTTGGAAGAGACCCCAAGGGCCATCCAGTCCAACCCCCTGCCAAGCAGGAAACACCATCCAAGCATTCCTGACAGGTGGCTGTCAAGCCTCTGCTTAAAGACCTCCAAAGAAGGAGACTCCACCACACTCCTTGGCAGCCAATCCCACTGTCGAACAGCTCTTACTGTCAGGAAGTTCTTCCTAATGTTTAGGTGGAATCTTCTTTCTTGTAGTTTGAATCCATTGCTCCGTGTCCGCTTCTCTGGAGCAGCAGAAAACAACCTTTCTCCCTCCTCTAGATGACATCCTTTGATATATTTGAACATGGCTATCATATCACCCCTGAACCTTCTCTTCTCCAGGCTAAACATACCCAGCTCCCTAAGCCGTTCCTCATAAGGCATCGTTTCCAGGCCTTGGACCATTTTGGTTGCCCTCCTCTGGACACGTTCCAGCTTGTCAGTATCCTTCTTGAACTGTGGTGCCCAGAACTGGACACAGTATTCCAGGTGGGGTCTGACCAGAGCGGAATACAGTGGTACTATTACTTCCCTTGATCTAGATGCTATACTCCTATTGATGCAGCCCAGAATTGCATGGGCTTTTTGAGCTGCTGCGTCACACTGTTGACTCATGTCAAGTTTGTGGTCTACCAAGCGATTAGAAGGCGATTGGGCCGAATCCGGCCCCTGGGCCTTAGGTTACCTACCCCGATCTAGTCCATGGATAGGCAAACTAAGGCCCGGGGGCCGAATCCGCCCCAATCGCCTTTTAAATAAGGCCAGCAGACTGTCCGGGAATCAGCGTGTTTTTACATGAGTAGAATGTGTGCTTTTATTTAAAATGCATCTCTGGGTTATTTGTGGGGCATAGGAATTCATTCATTAGCCGCCCAGAGTGTCTGGGGGGACCCGGCCAGATGGGCGGGGTACAAATAATAAATTATTATTATTATTATTATTCATTATTTTTTTTCAAAATATAGTCCGGCCCACCACAAGGCCTGGGGACAGTGGACCGGGCCCATGGGTGAAAAAGTTTGCTGACCCCGGATCTAATCCAACCGCCTGCAACGCAGGAATCTCAACCAGATTATACATGACAGGTGTCCATCCAACCGCTGCTTAAAAACCTTCAAGGAAGGGGAGACCACCACACTCGCAGCAATGTGTACCGTTGTCGTTCTTCCTGACCTGTGGCCAGCTCCACCTCCTGCTACAAGTTTCAACTAAGTTAATGAAGTACTGTTTTTGGGGGACAGGAGGCGGGCAGGTGTGGGGGACTCCCTGGTCCTGAATGGGGTAACTGTGCCCCTGAAGGACCAGGTGCGCAGCCTGGGAGTCATTTTGGACTCACAGCTGTCCATGGAGGCGCAGGTTAATTCTGTATCCAGGGCAGCTCCATCTGGGACGCAGGCTGAGACCCTACCTGCCCGCGGACTGTCTCCACAGGGCGGGTGCCACCACCGAGAAGGCCCTCTGCCTGGTTCCCTGTAACTTGGCTTCTCGCAGTGAGGGAACCGCCAGAAGGCCCTCGGAGCTGGACCTCAGTGTCCGGGCTGAACGGTGGGGGTGGAGACACTCCTTCAGGTATACTGGACCGAGGCCGTTTAGGGCTTTCAAGGTCAGCGCCAACACTTTGAATTGTGCTCGGAAACGTCCTGGGATACAAACGTAACTAATAATTCCGCGCAATGGTTATCAAGCAGCTCTTAACCCTGCAGGGAATATCAGACAGGAGTGCTTTTTAAACTCCCGGCAGGAGAACACATTCAGTGCAGCCATATTCGTCGAAAGCTTACCTCTTCCCATTCAGAGGTCGGCCGAGACAGAACCTGGCTGTAAATCAAGGTCTGAGAGGATGGGAACGCCGCAACTACTGCAAAATTTACGGACTTACATATGACAGGCCCCCACCCTTGGAAAGACTTTGAAATAGCCAGAATGATAAAACTTGCAAGAAAAATGCATTATATGGGATTCATCGAAGTCAAGATGGCGAAGGCGGAGATGGGATTGTTGGTTTTGAAGTCGAGCGGCAGCGGACCGGGGGGGGGGGGCAAAGTACGGACACAAAAATCACACAGTTATGATAATCTACGGCTGTTTTATCTCACTTGCGGAAGCACTCAGTGGCGTGAAGGAAAAAATTAAGAAGGACGGATAATAACAGGAAAGGAAATTGATGATATCAGGACTATGGAAGGCAATGGACTTAACAAAACAAGTGAAATCCTAACTGTCTGAAGCAAGGGAAGTCAAAAAAGAAAAAGGGATAAAATCTGGCAAGTTATTTGGAAACCAATTGGACTATATGGATGGTTTGATATTGATGTTAAAATGTTTATTTATTTTTTATTTTTTTTATGATTGGAAACCTTAATAAAAATGATTAAGAAAGCTTACCTCTTCCTGCACACCTGCCGTATTGGTCAACTTGTTTCCATCGGTGATCGTAATTAAAATTGAAGGCTCTAAAAAGAATGGGTTCCTTCCCTACAGAGAGCAGGGGAAAATATATCCGTGTTAACAGCCAGAGATTCTATCGACAGATCCCTCTTCCTCCTCCTCCCAGTCTTCGTCAGAGGGAAGTGCCGGGGAGAATGAAGGAGTGGTGCAGCTGCAGCCAACATCCCGAGGGTCGGGTCAGGTTTCCAGGGGACACAGAAGGAGGAGGGACAGGAACTATTGTTTCCTGCGCTGCTGTAACTGGAAACTCAATCGTAGTTCATACAGAAGTTCTGCGGAGGACTAAGCAGACATGATTCACGATCTCTGTACATGATTGTAAATAACTTAGATCAGCGTTTTTCAACCGGTGTGCCGCGGCACAGTAGTGTGCCGCAAGACACCGGCTGCTGTGCCGCGGGAAGACACCGGCTGCTGTGCCACCCTGGGCCGCTTCCGCTTCCGGGTCGGTCCGGGCTGGCGTCGCCTCGGCTCCGCTTCCCGCTCGCCGACCGCCGCCTTCGCCGGGGCTGCCGGGCGCTTCGCCCGCTGCCTCTGCCGCCCCGGTCGCGGACGGGCGGGAGGTGCCGGTGCCACCGGGCTCGCTCAGGGCCGGGTGGAGGTGCTGCCGGGGGGCTGGGCGCGGGAGGCGGAGGGGGGGGCGGGCGCCTGGCCCGCCGCGGTCGCGATCTCCCGCTCCGTTTTCGCCCGCCTGGGTCCTTCCCCTCCCTCCTGCCAGGGCGCGCGGACACCCCGCCCCCCGGGGCGGGGGGTCAGGGTGCATGTGGTGGTGGTGTGCTGTGAGATTTTTTCCATGGGACAGGTGTGCCGTTGCCCCGAGGAGGTTGAGAAACACTGACTTAAATAAAAGCCTTCAAACAGAATGAGCCTTTCTCTTTCTTCGAACGTCCAGCCGAAGGGGGAGGGAGCCCCTCAATTGTGACAGATCCATTAAAGACAGGGATATCCAACAGGCCGATCGCGATCTACTGGTAGATCCCCGCGAGGTTTTGGTAGATCACCGTCGATCTCTCGCTCCCTTTCCTTAGCATCGCTCAAACTGACTCTTGCCATGCCCTTTTTGTGAGTGATTTAACCCCTTTCCCCCCCAAAATGGAACTTCCCCCCCAAAAGATTTTTTTTTAAACCCCTAAAAAAACGGGGCTCTTCTCCTCCCTGAAAAAAGTTTAAAAATGAACTGAACCCCAAAAACCAGGGCTTTCCTCTCTAAAAGAGAAGCTCAACAACTTTGAGCTGACCCCCCCAAAAGCGGGCATTTCTTTGCCCAAAAAAGCTCAACAGCTTCAACCCCTCAACCCCTAAAAAACAGGGCTTTCCTCAAGGGGTTAGATCACCGCCAGTTTTTAACTCTGAGTAGATCCCTTGGGAGTTGGCCACCCCTGCGTTAGAGGATCACAGCCATCATGTTGCAAATGAGATCGATCTATCTATCTATCTATCTATCTATCTTTTTCGCTCCAGAACGCGCACCTCGTTTTTAGAGGAGGAAAACCAGAAAAATATTTTTTTCCTGGTTTTCCTCCTCTATAAGGCTGGGAGGGAGGGAGGGAAGAGAGAGAGAAGGAAGGAAAGAAAGGAAAGAAAGAAGGAAAGAAAGAAGGAAATATGGGGTGAGAAAGAGAGAAGGAAGGAAGGAAGGAAGGAAGGAAGGAAGGAAAGAAAGGGGGGAGAGAGAGAGGGAAGGAAGGGGTGAGAGAGAGTGAAAGAAAGGGAGAAGGAAGGAAGGAAGGAAGGAAGGAAGGAAGGAAGGAAGGAAAGGAAGGATGAGAGAGAGGGAAGGAAGGAAGGAAAGAAAGGGGAGAGAGAGGGGGGAAGGAAGGGGTGAGAGAGTGAAAGAAAGGGAGAAGGAAGGAAGGAAGGAAGGAAGGAAGGAAAGAAGGGGTGAGAGAGAGTGAAAGAAAGGGAGAAGGAAGGAAGGAAGGAAGGAAGGAAGGAAGGAAGGAAGGAAAGAAAGGGTGAGAGAGAGAGAAGGAAAGAAGGAAAGAAAGAAGGAAGGAAGGAAGGAAGGAAAGAAAGGGGTGAGAGAGAGAGAGAGAGAGAGAGGGAAGGGGTGAGAGAGAGTGAAAGAAAGGGAGAAGGAAGGAAGGAAGGAAGGAAGGAAGGAAGGAAGGAAGGAAGGAAGGAAGGAAAGGGGTGTGTGTGAGAGAGAGAGAGAGAGAGAGAGAGGGAAGGAAGGAAGGGGTGAGAGAGAGTGAAAGAAAGGGAGAAGGAAGGAAGGAAGGAAGGAAGGAAGGAAGGGGTGAGAGAGAGAGAAAGAAAGAGAGGCAATGAAGTAAGGGGTGAAAGAGAGAGAGGGAAGGAAGGAGGGAGGGAAGAGAGAGAGAAGGGAGAGAGAGAGAGGAAGAGAGAGGGAAAGAAGGAGGGAGAGAGGGGGGGGAGAGAGAGAAGGAAGGAAGGAAGGAAGGAAGGAAGGAAGGAGAGGGGGGGAAGCATCTCCCTCCCTCCTTGTGCTCTTCAGGGGCAGGGGAGGAACCGACATCCCGAAAGGGCTGTTTTTGGGCTGTCCGTTCCTCTCCCACCCCCTTTGCTGCTGTGCTGGCGTCGGCGGTGGGGGGGGGGAGATCCCTGCTCTGGCGAACGTCAGAGGAGGGCAGCAGCAGAAGCGGGGCCCAGTGCCTTCGCTCCATAACGCGCCCAGACTTTCCCCCTTCCTTTTTAGGAGGGGGAAAAGGAACTCGATCGCGTTACGGAGCGAAAAATACGGGTATGTAGAAAAGCACCAAGGACTTCTCTGGCCCCTGGCAGAAAATATCTCGGCTCGCCATACAAGGTACTAAATAGGCAATTTTCTCAGGCTCTGGTAGTTGCAGGAGCTAGTAGCAGTGAGTCCCCCATGCAGCCCGTTTGCTTTATTTTAAGCGTGCCAGCCAATATTCACACCCTAAAGAGATGCTAAGGTTCTTCAGGCAAGGCACGGAGGAAATGAAATGAAATTAAATCCATTACCTGTCCATAGTTGTCTATTCCAGACACCAATCTGTTGAGGTTGAGCAAATCAAACGAGGATCGAAGGGCCTGTCCTAGGGTGGTCAGTCCCGACGCTTGCAGATTTTTCAGTTCATTCATAAAAGTGGCATGGTTCTCCTTCCATCCAGCCTGCAAAATAATAATAATAATAATAATAATAATAATAATAATAATAATAATAATAATAATAATTTATTATTTGTACCCCGCCCATCTGGCCGGGTCTCCCCAGCCACTCTGGGCGGCTTCCAACAAACACTAAAATACATTAAAATATCACACATTAAAAACTTCCCTAAACAGGGCTGCCTTCAGGTGTTTTCTAAATGTCAGGTAGTTATTTATCTCTTTGACATGGGATGCGAGGGCGTTCCACAGGGCGGGCGCCACCACCGAGAAGGCCCTCTGCCTGGTTCCCTGTAGCTTTGCTTCTCGCAGTGAGGGAACCGCCAGAAGGCCCTCGGCGCTGGATCTCAGTGTCCGGGCTGACCAATGGGGGTGGAGACGCTCCTTCAGGTATACTGGACCGAGGCCGTTTAGGGCTTTCAAGGTCAGCACCAACACTTTGAATTGTGCTCGGAAACGTACTGGGAGCCAATGTAGTTCTCTCAGGACCGGTGTTATGTGGTCCCAGCGGCCGCTCCCAGTCACCAGTCTAGCTGCCGCATTCTGGATTAATTGCAGTTTCCGGGTCACCTTCAAAGGTAGCCCCACGTAGAGCGCATTGCAGTAGTCCAAGCGGGAGATAACCAGAGCATGCACCACTCTGGCAAGACAGTCCGCGGGCAGGTAGGGTCTCATCCTGCGTACCAGATGGAGCTGGTAGACAGCCGTCCTGGACACAGAATTAACCTGCGCCTCCATGGACAGCTGTGAGTCCAAGATGACTCCCAGGCTGCGCACCTGGTCCTTCAGGGGCACAGTTACCCCATTCAGGAGCAGGGAGTCCTCCACACCCGCTCGCACCCTGTCCCCCCAAAACAGCACTTCTGTCTTGTCAGGATTCAACCTCAATCTGTTAGCCGCCATCCATCCTCCAACCGCCTCCAGGCACTCACATAGGATGCCCTCCAGCCCGTCATCCTACCTGCTCAGGATGCCCTCCAGCCCGTCATCCTACCTGCTCAGGATGCCCTCCAGCCCGTCATCCTACCTGCTCAGGATGCCCTCCAGCC
This sequence comes from Darevskia mixta, assembly GCA_034641385.1. Classification (NCBI taxonomy): domain Eukaryota; kingdom Metazoa; phylum Chordata; class Lepidosauria; order Squamata; family Lacertidae; genus Darevskia; species Darevskia mixta. Next base: position 184,139 of record JAWWNH010000153.1, read on the forward strand.
CATCATCCTACTTCAGTGATGGCTAACCTTGACACTCCAGGTGTTTTGGGACTACAACTCCAACTCCCACCAGGGAGGACTCCCCTGCCCAGCGCCTGAGGGCCCCAGTCCTGCCACTCACCACCTGGCCTAGGGCGGGGCTTGACAGGCCTACAAGAACTGCTGAGGCTGCTACCACCAGGGAGGACTCCCCTGCCCAGCGCCTGAGGGCCCCAGTCCTGCCACTCACCATCTGGCCTAGGGGGGCCTGACAGGCCTACAAGAACTGCTGAGGCTGCTACCACCGCTTGGCAGAGAGGCCTGTTTTGTTTTGTTTTTGTTTAAATTTCTGTTATTTCTAATAAGAGTTCTAAGATGGCGGCGCGCATAGACGCAGCGGCTGCTCAGTGCTCTCCCTTATTTTTAAGTGTTTCATATGGCTTTTACTGCTGTTAAATGAACTTTTTTAAAAATTATTTTATTATTATTATTATTATTATTATTATTTTAAATCCAATTTCGTTGTACTTGTACAATGACAATAAAGATATATACATACATATACATACATGATGGGAGTTGTAGTTCCAAAACATCTGGAGTGCCAAGGTTAGCCACCACTGTACTTGATCAGGATGCCCTCCAGCCCATCATCCTACTTCAGTGATGGCTAACCTTGACACTCCAGGTGTTTTGGGACTACAACTCCCATCATCCCTGACCACTGGTCCTGTTAGCTAGGGATGATGGGAGTTGTAGTTCCAAAACATCTGGAGTGCCAAGGTTAGCCACCACTGTACATGATCAGGATGCCCTCCAGCCCATCATCCTACTTCAGTGGTGGCTAACCTTGGCACTCCAGATGTTTTGGAACTACAACTCCCATCATCCCTGACCACTGGTCCTGTTAGCTAGGGATGATGGGAGTTGTAGTTCCAAAACATCTGGAGTGCCAAGGTTAGCCACCACTGTACTTGATCAGGATGCCCTCCAGCCCATCATCCTCCTTGCTCAGGATGCCGTCCAGCCCATCATCCTACTTGCTCAGGATGCCCTCCAGCCCATCATCCTACTTGCTCAGGATGCCGTCCAGCCCATCATCCTACTTGCTCAGGATGCCGTCCAGCCCATCATCCTACTTGCTCAGGATGCCGTCCAGCCCATCATCCTACTTGCTCAGGATGCCGTCCAGCCCATCATCCTACTTGATCAGGATGCCGTCCAGCCCATCATCCTACTTGCTCAGGATGCCCTCAAGCCCATCATCCTACTTGCTCAGGATGCCCTCCAGCCCATCATCCTACTTCAGTGGTGGCTAACCTTGGCTCTCCAGATGTTTTGGGACTACAACTCCCATCATCCCTGACCACTGATCCTGTTAGCTAGGGATGATGGGAGTTGTAGTTCCAAAACATCTGGAGTGCCAAGGTTAGCCACCACTGTACTTGCTCAGGATGCCCTCCAGCCCATCATCCTCCTTGCTCAGGATGCCCTCCAGCCCATCCTCCTCCTTGCTCAGGATGCCCTCCAGCCCATCATCCTCCTTGCTCAGGATGCCCTCCAACCCATCATCCTACTTGCTCAGGATGCCCTCAAGCCCATCATCCTCCTTGCTCAGGATGCCCTCCAGCCCATCATCCTACTTGATCAGGTTGCCCTCCAGCCCATCATCCTCCTTGCTCAGGATGCCCTCCAGCCCATCATCCTACTTCAGTGGTGGCTAACCTTGGCTCTCCAGATGTTTTGGGACTACAACTCCCATCATCCCTGACCACTGATCCTGTTAGCTAGGGATGATGGGAGTTGTAGTTCCAAAACATCTGGAGTGCCAAGGTTAGCCACCACTGTACTTGATCAGGATGCCCTCAAGCCCATCATCCTCCTTGATCAGGATGCCCTCCAGCCCATCATCCTCCTTGCTCAGGATGCCCTCCAGCCCATCATCCTCCTTGCTCAGGATGCCCTCCAGCCCATCATCCTCCTTGCTCAGGATGCCCTCAAGCCCATCATCCTCCTTGCTCAGGATGCCCTCCAGCCCATCATCCTCCTTGCTCAGGATGCCCTCCAACCCATCATCCTACTTGCTCAGGATGCCCTCAAGCCCATCATCCTCCTTGCTCAGGATGCCCTCCAGCCCATCATCCTACTTGATCAGGTTGCCCTCCAGCCCATCATCCTCCTTGCTCAGGATGCCCTCCAGCCCATCATCCTCCTTGCTCAGGATGCCCTCCAGCCCATCCTCCTCCTTGCTCAGGATGCCCTCCAGCCCATCCTCCTCCTTGCTCAGGATGCCCTCCAGCCCATCATCCTCCTTGCTCAGGATGCCCTCCAGCCCATCATCCTCCTTGCTCAGGATGCCCTCCAGCCCATCATCCTACTTGCTCAGGATGCCCTCCAGCCCATCATCCTACTTGCTCAGGATGCCCTCCAGCCCATCCTCCTCCTTGCTCAGGATGCCCTCCAGCCCATCCTCCTCCTTGCTCAGGATGCCCTCCAGCCCATCATCCTCCTTGCTCAGGATGCCCTCCAGCCCATCATCCTCCTTGCTCAGGATGCCCTCCAGCCCATCATCCTCCTTGCTCAGGATGCCCTCCAGCCCATCATCCTACTTGATCAGGTTGCCCTCCAGCCCATCCTCCTCCTTGCTCAGGATGCCCTCCAGCCCATCCTCCTCCTTGCTCAGGATGCCCTCCAGCCCATCATCCTCCTTGCTCAGGATGCCCTCCAGCCCATCCTCCTCCTTGCTCAGGATGCCCTCCAGCCCATCATCCTCCTTGCTCAGGATGCCCTCCAGCCCATCCTCCTCCTTGCTCAGGATGCCCTCCAGCCCATCATCCTCCTTGCTCAGGATGCCCTCCAGCCCATCATCCTCCTTGCTCAGGATGCCCTCCAGCCCATCATCCTCCTTGCTCAGGATGCCCTCCAACCCATCATCCTACTTGCTCAGGATGCCCTCAAGCCCATCATCCTCCTTGCTCAGGATGCCCTCCAGCCCATCATCCTACTTGATCAGGTTGCCCTCCAGCCCATCATCCTCCTTGCTCAGGATGCCCTCCAGCCCATCATCCTCCTTGCTCAGGATGCCCTCCAGCCCATCCTCCTCCTTGCTCAGGATGCCCTCCAGCCCATCCTCCTCCTTGCTCAGGATGCCCTCCAGCCCATCATCCTCCTTGCTCAGGATGCCCTCCAGCCCATCATCCTCCTTGCTCAGGATGCCCTCCAGCCCATCATCCTACTTGCTCAGGATGCCCTCCAGCCCATCATCCTACTTGCTCAGGATGCCCTCAAGCCCCTCATCCTACTTGCTCAGGATGCCCTCCAGCCCATCATCCTCCTTGCTCAGGATGCCCTCCAACCCATCATCCTACTTGCTCAGGATGCCCTCAAGCCCATCATCCTCCTTGCTCAGGATGCCCTCCAGCCCATCATCCTACTTGATCAGGTTGCCCTCCAGCCCATCATCCTCCTTGCTCAGGATGCCCTCCAGCCCATCATCCTCCTTGCTCAGGATGCCCTCCAGCCCATCCTCCTCCTTGCTCAGGATGCCCTCCAGCCCATCCTCCTCCTTGCTCAGGATGCCCTCCAGCCCATCATCCTCCTTGCTCAGGATGCCCTCCAGCCCATCATCCTCCTTGCTCAGGATGCCCTCCAGCCCATCATCCTACTTGCTCAGGATGCCCTCCAGCCCATCATCCTACTTGCTCAGGATGCCCTCAAGCCCCTCATCCTACTTCAGTGGTGGCTAACCTTGGCACTCCAGATGTTTTGGGACTACAACTCCCACCATCCCTAGCTAACAGGATCAGTGGTCAGGGATGATGGGAGTTGTAGTTCCAAAACATCTGGAGTGCCAAGGTTAGCCACCACTGTACTTGATCAGGATGCCCTCCAGCCCATCATCCTCCTTGCTCAGGATGCCCTCAAGCCCATCATCCTCCTTGCTCAGGAAGCCCTCCAGCCCATCATCCTACTTCAGTGATGGCTAACCTTGACACTCCAGGTGTTTTGGAACTACAACTCCCATCACCCCTGACCACTGGTCCTGCTAGCTAGGGATGATGGGAGTTGTAGTTCCCAAACATCTGGAGTGCCAAGGTTAGCCGTCACTGATTTAGACCCTGCTCCTACAAATGCAGTGATGGCTAACCTTGACACCCCAGATGTTTTGGAACTACAACTCCCATCATCCCTTGCTAGCAAGACCAGTGGTCAGGGATGATGGGAATTGTAGTCTGAAAACAGCTGGAGGCCCAAGGTTGGGGAACACTGTCCTCCTTGATCAGGATGCCCTCCAGTTGTTTGGGGGCTACACCTCCCCCCCTCCCTCCCTGTCCCGCGCGCTAGGGATGCTGGGAGTTGTAGTCCCCCAACGGCCCTGCCCGGCCCGCCTCCCCGGTGGCTTCCTCTGGGCGGGTATCGGCGGGGCCTTCTCCTCTTCCTCCTCCCTCTTCTTCCTCCTCCTCCCTCCCTCGCTCCCTCCTCCTCCATCTCCTCAGCCCTCCATACACAAAGCACCATGTCCGCCATCTTCGGGCCTTACCTTGATGCAATAGGGCGCCTCGTCGAAGGTGACCAGCATGTACCTGTCGCCGCGGCTGGCCGGGTCGCGGGCGCGCAGCTGAGGGGGAGAAAAGGAGCGCGTTAAAGGAGCGCGTTCCCATACGGGCGCGCGCGCGCGCGAAGGCCGCCTCAGGCGTCTCTGAGGGGTGGGTGGGTTCTGCGCGTGCGCGGACTCGGAAGGCCCCCTCAGGCGTCTCTCAGGAGTGGGTGGGCGCGCGCGCGTGCTCGGGGAAACCGCCTCAGGCGTCTCTGAGGGAGGGCGTGCGCGCGCGCGGACTCGGAAGGCCAGGTCACGCGGGGGGGGGAGGGGAGGGCGCGCGCGCGTGTGTGTGTTCGGGAAGGCCGCCTCAGGCGTCTCTGAGGGGTGGGTGGGTTCTGCGCGTGCGCGGACTCGGAAGGCCGCGTCAGGCGGCAAGGCGGGGGGGAGGGGAGGGCCCTGCGCGCGCACCTTCATGAAGAGCTCGACGGCGCCCTTGGCCACGTCCAGGTAGCTGGTGCCCAGGTAGGCCCGCTGGTTCATGGAGGCGGACGTGTCGATGAGGAAGAGCAGGATCGGCATGGTCCTCCAGGCAACGAAGGGAGGCCCGCGCAGGCGCACTACTGCTGCTGCTGCTGCCGCTGCTGCTGCTGCGCGTGCGACCGCCTCGCTCGAGCCGCGCGGACGGACTGAGAGGCTCTCGGCTCCTCCCGGCCGAGCCGCCGCTCGGGGGGCGGCGCGTGACCCGAACGCCGGAGCGCCATTGGCCGCCGACCAGGCCGTCATCTGCATATGCATGAGGGGCGGGGAGAGGGCCACGATTTGCGTATGCATGAGGGGGGCGGGGACTGCTGCTGCCGCCTCAGCCCTCGCCCCGCCCTCCCTCCGCTCTCGCCGCTTCTCATCTCGGGATGCGATTGGCAGACGCGTTGCGGGTGGGCGGGAGGGGGCGGGGCCGGGAGGGATGATGGATGGGCGAAGGCGGGGGAGCATAGCTGTCAAGTTCTCCCTTATTTTAAGGGAAATTCCATTATGTCGAATAGGCTTCCTCGTGAGAAAAGGTAAAATGCGGGGGAGGCGGAAGCATTCGTGTTCCCCAAACTCGGCCCTCCAGATGTTTGAGGACTACAACTCCCATCATCCCTTGCTAGCAAGACCAGTGGTCAGGGATGATGGGAATTGTAGTCCCAAATTGTAGATGTTTGGGAACTACAACTCCCATGATCCCTAGCTAACAGGACCAGTGGTCAGGGATGATGGGAGTTGTAGTCCCAAAAGCAGCTGGAGGCCCAAGGTTGGGGAACACTGCCGTGAGCAGCATCCAACGAGGGGCGGGCCAGAGCGAGGCCCTCCTCTATGCGCACGCGCCGGAGAAGCTCCACCCTCCGCCCCGCCCCCTGCCGCCCACAGACGTCGCCCTTCTTCCACTTTCCACTACACGTTCCCGGCAGCCCTAGCGACTGGTGACGCGGAAGGGGGCGGGAAAATGGGGCGGGTTAGGCTACAGTTCGCTGAGGCGGGCCTTCCGACAGCCCTAGCTACTGGTGACGCGAAAATGGGGCGGAGCCAGGCGCCCGTCCGCAGAGGCGGCGGAGCGAGAGGGAAGCGGAGTACTTCGCCTTCCCGGCAGCCCTAGCGACTGGTGACGCGAAGGGGGCGGGGAAATGGGCGGGTCAGGCGGCAGTTCGCTGAGGCGGGCCTATCCGACAGCGCTAGCTGCTGGTGACGCGAAAATGGGCGGGCCGGGAGTCCGTCCGCGGAGCGAGAGGGAGGCGGAGTCTGCCGCCTTCCCGGCAGCCCTAGCGGCCGGTGACGCGGAAGGGGGCGGGGAAATGGGCGGGCAGGTCCGCTGAGGCGAGGGAGAGAGGCGGAGAGGCGGCGCTTCCTCGGCTGCGGCTGGTGACCGAACGAACCTGGAGGAGGAGGAGGCGGCGGCGGCGGCGGGTCCGAGGGGTGAGTGAGGGCCGGGAGCGAGGCAGGCCCTCAGGGGTCTCCTTCCCGGCGAGGGGCCTGTTTGTTAGGGGACTACAACTCCCATCATCCCTCACCGCTGGCTCCCGGGAGTGAGGCATGATGGGAGTTGTAGTCCCCAAACAGCCGCGAGGCGACCCGAGCCCGGAACAAAAGCGGGCCTCCTCGGGGCTTCAGGGAAAGGGGCTCCGCGGCGCTCCTCTGCGGCAGTGATCCCCAACCTGGGGCCTCCGCCTTTTTTCGGACTACAATTCCCATCATCCCTGACCACTGGTCTTGCTAGCGAGGGATGATGGGAGTTGTAGTCCAAAAGCAGCTGGAGGCCTCAGCTCGAGCTCGAGCGCTCCCCCCCCTCGGCGGGGAGGGGGCGATCGGGGGTCTCTGTCCGGAAGAGGGGCTTCCTGGGGGAAATGGCTCTCGAAAATCAGGTGATCCTCGCTGAGGGCGGGGAGGGCCTGGCTCTTTTCCCGGGGGGGGGGTCGTCGTCGTGCCTTTGGCAGAGTTGTGTCAGAGATGACCGCCTTAGCTGTTTGGGTACTACAATGCCCATCATCCCTGGCCACTGGTCCTGTTAGCTAGGGATGATGGGAGTTGTAGTCCCCAAAAATCTACAATTTGGGACTACAATTCCCATCATCCCTGACCACTGGTCTTGCTAGCAAGGGATGATGGGAGTTGTAATCCCAAAACATCTACAATTTGGGACTACAATTCCCATCATCCCTGGCCACTGCTCCTGTCGGCATGGATGATGGGAGTTGTAGTCCCCCAAACAGCTGGAGGGCCACATTTCAGGCATGGCCCAACTCGGCCTCCAGCTGTTTGGGGACTGCAATTCCCATAATCCCTGGCCACTGGTCCTGTTGGCATGGATGATGGGAGTTGTAGTCCCCAAACAGCTGGAGGGCCACATTTCAGGCATGGCCCAACTCGGCCTCCAGCTGTTTGGGGACTGCAATTCCCATTCTCCCTGACCACTGGTCCTGTTGGCATGGATGATGGGAGTTGTAGTCCCCCAAACAGCTGGAGGGCCAAGCTTGGCCATGCCTGCTGGCAGTGCAATGGGTCTGCCAGCCCTGTTAAAAAGAAAACCAGCAGAAGCTCAGAAGCCCCTCGCCTAGAGGGGGCTGCAGCAACAGCAGGGGCCGGATCCTCGGAGCGAGCATGTATCGACCTGAAGGTTGGTCGCTGCCTGCTTGTGTCCCCACCCCTCATTTCTTGTCTGCTGTTCCGGCTGATCTGGACAGGATCCCCCTGCCGCTGTAAACACTGTAAAAACTGCGGCGGAGCAAGCAGGTTGGGGCGAAAACCGCGGTAGCGAGGGCGCCAAAATGGAGGAGGCGCTGGCCAGCCTGCCCCTCGCCGCCCGGTGCCTGTGTGAGTGCCTGGAGGCGGTTGGAGGATGGATGGCGGCTAACAGATTGAGGTTGAATCCTGACAAGACAGAAGTGCTGTTTTGGGGGACGGGGGCGGGCGGGTGTGGGGGACTCCCTGGTCCTGAATGGGGTAACTGTGCCCCTGAAGGACCAGGTGCGCAGCCTGGGAGTCATTTTGGACTCACAGCTGTCCATGGAGGCGCAGGTTAATTCTGTATCCAGGGCAGCTCCATCTGGGACGCTGGATGAGACCCTACCTGCCCGCAGACTGTCTGGCCAGAGTGGTGCATGCTCTGGTTATCTCCCGCTTGGACTACTGCAATGCGCTCTACGTGGGGCTACCTTTGAAGGTGACCCGGAAACTGCAATTAATCCAGAATGCGGCAGCTAGACTGGTGACTGGGAGCGGCCGCCGGGACCACATAACACCGGTCCTGAGAGATCTACATTGGCTCCCAGTACGTTTCCGAGCACAATTCAAAGTGTTGGTGCTGACCTTGAAAGCCCTAAACGGCCTCGGTCCTGTATACGTGAAGGAGCGTCTCCACCCCCACCGTTCAGCCCGGACACTGAGATCCAGCGCCGAGGGCCTTCTGGCGGTTCCCTCACTACGAGAAGCGAAGCTACAGGGAACCAGGCAGAGGGCCTTCTCGGTGGTGGCGCCCGCCCTGTGGAACACCCTCCCAGCAGAAGTCAAAGCGATTAACAACAATATAACATTTAGGAAATACCTGAAGGCAGCCCTGTTTAGGGAAGCTTTTAATTTGTAACATGTTAATGTTTTGTTTTTTAATATTTGCTGGAAGCCGCCCAGGGTGGCTGGGGAGACCCAACCAGATGGGCGGGGTACAAATAATAAATTATTATTATTATTATTATTATTATTATTATTATTATTATGCGCAATGATGTCACGTGGCCCGCCCCCTCGCCTAGGGCGCAAAAATTGCCAGCACCGGTCCTGTGTACAGTGATGTGACTAGGCAGCATTTTGTCGAGGGTGCAAACTAGACTGGAGAGGTCCGGATTCATGTCTCCTCCTCTACAATATTCCTTGTCCCTGCTCGGTGTGCCTGAAACACATCCGGAGGGACGTGCTTAGTTACCTCCTTGGCTGGGCTTCCTCAACCTCGGCCCTCCAGATGTTTTGAAACTACAATTCCCATCATCCCTGACAACTAGTTCAGTTAGCTAGGGATGATGGGAGTTGTAGTCCCCAAACATCTACAATTTGGGACTACAATTCCCATCATCCCTGACCACTGGTCCTGTTAGCTAGGGATCATGGGAGTTGTAGTTCCCCAACACCTACAATTTGGGACTACAATTCCCATCATCCCTGACCACTGGTCCTGTTAGCTAGGGATGATGGGAGTTGTAGTCCCCAAACACCTACAATTTGGGACTACAATTCCCATCATCCCTGACCACTGGTCCTGTTAGCTAGGGATCATGGGAGTTGTAGTCCCCAAACACCTACAATTTGGGACTACAATTCCCATCATCCCTGACCACTGGTCCTGTTAGCTAGGGATCATGGGAGTTGTAGTCCCCCAACACCTACAATTTGGGACTACAATTCCCATCATCCCTGACCACTGGTCCTACTAGCTGGGGATCATGGGAGTTGTAGTCCCCAAACATCTACAATTTGGGACTACAATTCCCATCATCCCTGACCACTCGTCCTACTAGCTGGGGATCATGGGAGTTGTAGGCCAAAAGCATCGGGAGGGTCGAGGTTGAAGCAGCCTGCCCTTGGCAATAGAGAGCACGGCTAATTTGAAAAGGAGGAAACAGGGTGGATTTGATTTAAATCAAATTGATTTAAATCACGATTTAAATCACTAGTCAGTAAGGCTTGATGTAAATCACTAGTCAGTAAGACTTGATTTAAATATTTTTTTTACAGAAAGACTCATTCTTGCTGGTATAATCTTAATATTTACAACCATATGAAGGTTTCATTTTTGGAATAATAAATTTTCAGACTAGTTTTTACAGTTATATCAAAAATTACTGATTTGGTTTTGTTGTTGTTCAGTCGTTCAGTCGTGTCCGACTCTTCGTGACCCCATGGACCAGAGCACGCCAGGCACGCCTATCCTTCACTGCCTCTCGCAGTTTGGCCAAACTCATGTTAGTAGCTTCGAGAACACTGTCCAACCATCTCATCTTCTGTTGTCCCCTTCTCCTTGTGCCCTCCATCTTTCCCAACATCAGGGTCTTTTCTAGGGAGTCTTCTCTTCTCATGAGGTGGCCAAAGTACTGGAGCCTCAACTTCAGGATCTGTCCTTCTAGTGAGCACTCAGGGCTGATTTCTTGAAGAATGGAGAGGTTTGATCTTCTTGCAGTCCATGGGACTCTCAAGAGTCTCCTCCAGCACCAGAATTCAAAAGCATCCATTCTTCGGCGATCAGCCTTCTTTATGGTCCAGCTCTCACTTCCGTACATTACTACTGGGGAAACCAGAGCTTTAACTATACGGACCTTTGTTGGCAAGGTGATGTCTTTGCTTTTTAAGATGCTGTCTAGGTTTGTCATTGCTTTTCTCCCAAGAAGCAGGCGTCTTCTAATTTCGTGACTGCTGTCACCATCTGCAGTGATCATGGAACCCAAGAAAGTGAAATCTCTCACTGCCTCCATTTCTTCCCCTTCTATTTGCCAGGAGGTGATGGGACCAGTGGCCATGATCTTAGTTTTTTTGATGTTGAGCTTCAGACCATATTTTGCGCTCTCCTCTTTCGCCCTCATTAAAAGGTTCTTTAATTCCTCCTCACTTTCTGCCATCAAGGTTGTATCATCAGCATATCTGAGGTTGTTGATATTGGTTATACTGATTTGGTTATACTACTAGAAATACATAGACAGATAATTATGAAATTATGGTGAGGTTTAAGAAGTTAACTGTTTATATTTGGACAACTTTTCTGCTGTACTTTATTGGAAGGAGAAAAACAATCATTTCCTTAATAACCATTTAAACAATTTATTTAACTAAAACAATAACATGATAGCATATGTATCCATGTTTGTTAACTGATGTGGTTAAACATAAAAAAAAACTTAGACTGAGTTTTAGCACACTTGATCAACTTAAAACAAATCCTTATTTCCTGATGAATAGCCTTTGGACTACAATGTAACTTAAATAGAAGACTATATTTAGAAAGATTTTTCCTCCAAAAGCATTTTATTTTAAAAATCCAATTTAAATAAAAAAAATCTGATTTAAATGATTGATGTTTATCCACCCTGGGAGGAAATGAATGGGAGTAGGAGAATCCAAGTTGATCCTCCGGTTCCTGTAGACCAGGGATGTCCCAACAGGTCGATCGCGATCTACCGGTCGATCCACGAGATGTTTGGACTCCTCCATCCGTCCCTGCCCTCCCACGTTGACTGTCTCGCTAGCAATCTGCTAGCGAGCAATTTCATTGCTTTTCTCCTTTGCCTGGATCCAAAAACGGGTATCTCCTCCCCCCCCAAAAAACAGGATTTTCCTCCCTTTAAAAAGCTGAACAACTTTGACCTGACCGCCCCCCCAAAGGGATGATCTTTCCTAAAAAATAAAGTTCACCAACTTCCTAAAAAAAGCTCATCAACTTTCAGCCGAATTCCCCCAAAAGGGGTAGATCGCTGCCCGTTTTTATTTTTTTATTATTTTGTTTGTTTGTTTATTCCCCCCCTTCACACAACCAACTGGTGGACATTGGGTTATCTCCATCTGATCTCCTGGAAAAGGACTTAGCTTCAGCCAAAAGTGCCTTTTCTCAAAAGCTAGAGGAGACTGAATTTCAGGTTACCGGTACTTCATTGACAAGTCACGGAACCTGCTCACCAGCCAACTTAGGCTTATTACCACCAATGAAACTACTGTGTTTCTCCTAAAATAAGACACCGTCTTATATTTCCCCCCCCTAAAAAAACAACAGTATGGCTTATTTTCGGGGGATGTCTTATTTTAACTGCTCCGCGTCGGGACGCAGCTTAAGCAGGCATCCGCAAACTTCGGCCCTCCAGATGTTTTGGACTAAAATTCCCATCATCCCTGACCACTGGTCCTGTTAGCTAGGGATCATGGGAGTTGTAGTCCCCAAACATCTACAATTTGGGACTACAATTCCCATCATCCCTGACCACTGGTCCTGTTAGCTAGGGATCATGGGAGTTGTAGTTCCCAAACATCTACAATTTGGGACTACAATTCCCATCATCCCTGACCACTGGTCCGGTTAGCTAGGGATCATGGGAGTTGTAGTCCCCAAACATCTACAATTTGGGACTACAATTCCCATCATCCCTGACCACTGGTCCTGTTCGCTAGGGATCATGGGAGTCGTAGGCCAGAACATCTGGAGGGCGGCAGTTTGGGGATGCCTGGTCTTAAGGGAGAGGCGCCACATCCCTATGTCTTATTTTCAGGGTATGGCTTCTATTTCTCCAATGTGTAGAAATCCTGCTACGGCTTATTTTATGGCTACATCTTATTTTAGGAGAAACAGGGTACCATACTACTTAACTAATCTCTCTGTTGCGAGGTATAGGTATGCTTTTATAAAAGCCAGATTTAACGTCTTTCCATCAAATGTTTTACGCAATAGACTTTCCAATGGCCAAATTTTCCCTCCTTTGCGACTGCAACAGTGGTTCCATAGAACCTTACCACATATATTTTTTTATTGTTCTATTCATTCGGCAGCTCGGTCTAAATTTCTGTTTCCACTTTTGAAGAAATCCCAGGATGGAACCCAGGATGCTAAAATAATATACTTATTAAATGACGAGGATCCTTGCTCATTTACGATAATGTAGAAAATAGCGAAGATCTATAAAGGGGCGATCAAATAGGTGATAAAATAATTTTTAATTCTTAAAGTGCAATTGGATTACTCTGATTTCGGTTTGATCTTGATGGAAAGGTGTAAATGGGTTACTTTAAAAGTAGCTCGGCATCATCCTCTATAATAATCTCCCTGTGTCCCTGCGTCCGCCGTCCGTGTGTCAGTGGAAATCGCAACTGCGCATGCGCTCCACTGACACACAGATTGGAGCGCAGAGAGGAGGAGGAGCGTGAGGTCGGAGCGCAGCGCGAGCCTCCGAACCTCTCCGCTTCAGCTGCAATGGCGGCCGCTCCCCGTGCGCTGCTGCTTCTCCCCCTCCCTTCTTTCTCCCCGCCTCAGCCACCCGTGGCGGCGGCGGGGAGGGCGGCCGTCGCCGGGGCTGCCGGCGGGGCAGCGGCAACAGGCGGCTCCGCCATGGTGGTGGCTTGGCCGCCTGAGGCGGGGAGAAGGAAGCGCCTCAGGTCCCCGCCGCCGCCGCTAGCGCCCATTATTAATGGGCTTAATTCAACTAGTCTTGTATAAAATTGTTAAATTGTGTACTGCGTGTATTATGATGACTCTGTTTTTGTTATGTTTTATGGGTTACTTAAAATTAGCTCTGCATCATCTTGTATAAAATTGCTAAATTATGTACCGCGTGTATTATGATGACTCTGTTTTTGCTATGTTTTATGCGCCGCAACCCCAGAGTCGGACACGACTTGACCAAATGGTCAGGGGTCCCTTTATCTTTACCTTTACTATGGGCCAATGGCCGAAATAAACCTACCTACCCACCTACCTATTCCCCCCTTTATTTATTTATTTATTAAATTCATATTACACATTAGTTACTGTAAAATTTCAGCACTGTACATAACATATATTAAATATACGGATTCCCCACATCTAACCCTATACCCTATCCACCATTTACCTAAATGCCCATGTGACTTCCCTCGCTACATTAAAACTCTATCATTGGCTTCACATTTATTCATCGCATTAATCAATTCTCCATTCTGGAATCATTGCCTTTTAGCTTCATGAACTTGATCAGCACTTACCCCGAGATTTCCATTGAAGTCAGACTTCCATTCCTTTCTCAGTTCTCGTTTTGATTGCCTTCTAATTGACACTGTCTGGGCTGGTTCACGTTTGGCCAGTTTTGAATTGTGTGAGTAGATCGCAGTCTCTCGGGAGAACAATGACATGATTCGCAAATATGGCAGGCGTGCAACTTTAAGGATTAATTGGCATGGGTGTTGTCAGTAGCTGATCTAGGATCTCCTAGATCAGTGATGGCTAACCTTGACACTCCAGATGTTTTGGGACTACAACTCCCATCATCCCTGACACTGGTCCTGTTAGCTAGGGATGATGGGAGTTGTAGTTCCAAAACATCTGGAGGGTCAAGGTTAGCCATCACTGTCCTAGATAGCTGCATAAAAGTGGTTTGATTACCAGGCCTGGCCCAACGTTGCCCTCCAGCTGTTTTGGGACTACAACTCCCATCATCCCCAGCTCACAGGACCAGTGGTCAGGGATGATGGGAGTTGTAGTCCCAAAACATCTGGAGTGTCAAGGTTAGCCATCACTGGACTAGTGATTTAAATCAAGCCTTACTGACTAGTGATTTAAATCGTGATCGTGATGTAAATCGTGATTTAAATCAATTTGATTTAAATCAAATCCACCCTGGCTGGGCGTCCATCAATATGCGGATGATACCCAGTTCGGCCTCTGTTTCAAATCAGAACCAGTGAAGGTCCTGTGGGAGTGCCTGGAGGCGGTTGGAGGATGGCTAACGGATTGAGGTTGAATCCTGACAAGACAGATGTACTGTTCTTGGGGAACAGGGAACGGGTGGGTGTGGGGGACTCCCTGATCCTGAACAGGGCAACTGTGCCTCTGAAGGACCAGCTGTGAGCCTGGGGGTCATTTTGGACCCAAGGAGGCGCAGGTCCGTTCCGTGTCCAGGGCAGCTTCATCTGGTATGCCCAGAGCGGCGCATGCTCTGGTTATCTCCCGCTTGGACTACAGTGGTACCTCTGGTTAAGTACTTAATTCGTTCCGGAGGTCCATTCTTAACCTGAAACTATTCTTAACCTGAAGCATCACTTTAGCTCAGTGATGGCTAACCTTGACACCCCAGATGTTTTGGAACTACAATTCCCATCATCCCTGGCTAACAGGATCAGTGGTCAGGGATGATGGGAGTTGTAGTCCTAAAACATCTGGAGGGTCAAGGTTAGCCATCACTGCTTTAGCTAATGGCGCCTCCCGCTCAGGACCGGTGCTCGGGGTTTTGGAGCCCTAGGCGAGGGGGGTGGGGCACGTGACGTCATTGCGCATGTCGTACGGTGCCCAGCCCCCTGCCCGCCGGGCGCCCCGCCCCGCTGCGATTTTCGCTGCTGGTTGGGGCGGCACTGGGGGGCGAGGGGCAGGCTGGCCAGCGCCCCTCCATTTTGGCGCTCTAGGCAACTGCCTAGTTCGCCTAAATGGATGCGCCGGCCCTGCTCCCACTGCGCTGCCAGAGCACAATTTCTGTTCTTATCCTGAAGCAAAGTTCTTAACCTGAAGCATTATTTCTGGGTTAGCGGAGTTCTTCACCTGAAGCGTATGTCACCTGAGGTACCACTGTACTGCCATGCGCTCGCTCTATGTAGGGCTACCTTGGAAGGTGACTCGGAAACTGCAACTAATCCAGAATGCGGCAGCCGGTCCAGAAAGGCCCTGTTTCAGGAAGTTTTTTTCTTTCTGCCTACAGGTTGGCCAAAATGGTTTCGGATTCCTAAATTGCTCCGACGAGACGTTTGGGGAGGCAAAGCCGTCCGGCGAGCAGAAGGCGCAGCGGAGAGGACGACTCGGGGCCAATGCAGCAGCAAAAAAGGCAGCCAGAGTTAGTGGAAGGAAACCTTCCCGTCTTCCTCTTCCCCACGGAACTGATCTTTTACGCGGACGACCAGTCGACCCATAAACAGGTGTTGACTCTCTATAACCCCTATGAATTTGCCTTAAAATTCAAAGGTGCGTCTCAGGTACAATTCAATTTAAGGGTTTGCTTGGGGAAGAGGGATTGTCTCAACTGCCTTTTACAGTGGTACCTCGACTAACGAATAACTCGCCTAACGTCTTTTTCGCCTAACGAATGACTTCCGGTAAAACAAAATGGCCGCCGCATACGAATTTCTTCGACTTAAGAAAAGACGTCGCGGCCGCTTTGAATAGGATTTTTTCAACTTACGAATTTTTGACCCGATTTTCTCGACTTACAAATTTTTCCCCAATGCGTTCCTATGGGGATTCGCCGAACGAATTTTTTCGACTAACGGAGATCGCGACGGAACGCATTATCGTCGTTAGTCGAGGTACCACTGTATTCGCTTTCTGACCTGCCTTTTGCCTGAAGGTCAGAATGGGTGGGTTACAAGAACTTGGGAGTCCAGATCAGGCGTAGCCCAACTTCGCCCTCCAGCTGTTTTGGGACTACAACTCCCATCATCCCTAGCTAACAGGATCAGTGGTCAGGGGTGATGGGAGTTGTTGTCCCAAATTGTAGATGTTTGGGGACTACAACTCCCATGATCCCCAGCTAACAGGACCAGTGGTCAGGGATGATGGGAGTTGTAGTCCCAAATTGTAGATGTTTGGGGACTACAACTCCCATGATCCCTAGCTAACAGGACCAGTGGTCAGGGATGATGGGAATTGTAGTCCCAAATTGTAGGTGTTTGGGGACTACAACTCCCATCATCCCTAGCAAACCGGACCAGTGGTCAGGGATGATGGGAATTGTAGTCCCAAATTGTAGATGTTTTGGGACTACAACTCCCATCATCCCTAGCTAACAGGACCAGTGGTCAGGGATGATGGGAATTGTAGTCCCAAATTGTAGATGTCTGGGGACTACAACTCCCATCATCCCTAGCTAACCGGACCAGTGGTCAGGGATGATGGAAATTGTAGTCCCAAATTGTAGATGTTTTGGGACTACAACTCCCATCATCCCTAGCTAACAGGACCAGTGGTCAGGGATGATGGGAATTGTAGTCCCAAATTGTAGATGTTTTGGGACTACAACTCCCATCATCCCTAGCTAACAGGACCAGTGGTCAGGGATGATGGAAATTGTAGTCCCAAATTGTAGATGTTTTGGGACTACAACTCCCATCATCCCTAGCTAACAGGACCAGTGGTCAGGGATGATGGGAATTGTAGTCCCAAATTGTAGATGTTTTGGGACTACAACTCCCATCATCCCTAGCTAACAGGACCAGTGGTCAGGGATGATGGAAATTGTAGTCCCAAATTGTAGATGTTTTGGGACTACAACTCCCATCATCCCTAGCTAACAGGACCAGTGGTCAGGGATGATGGGAATTGTAGTCCCAAATTGTAGATGTTTTGGGACTACAACTCCCATCATCCCTAGCTAACAGGACCAGTGGTCAGGGATGATGGGAATTGTAGTCCCAAATTGTAGATGTTTTGGGACTACAACTCCCATCATCCCTAGCTAACAGGATCAGTGGTCAGGGGTGATGGGAGTTGTAGTCCCAAAACAGCTGGGAGGGCTGAGCTTGGGGGTGCCTGGCATAGGCAAAGCCTGGCCCTCCAGATGGTAGGTAATGTTTATTACAGCCATTGGCCCATAGATATACATTGTATTACTTCCAAAGAAACAAGAAAATACAAATAAACTTTCTAAATAAAACAGAATTTTTATACAATAGAAATAAAATTTAAATAAAACTCTATAAAACTATGTACACAGTAAAATCCAATTGTGTAAAACCAAAATTTAGATCCAGCAGAACAGTTTCATTTGTGACCCGTTGGGTTTAACTACACTGATTTTTTGAAAATTTTGGGTTTCAATAAGCTAACAAACGTCTTGCAGTGATCCATTTCTCTTCTTTTGAGATACAGTGGTGCCTCGCAAGACGAAATTAACTCGTTCTGCGAGTCTTTTCGTCTTGCGAGTTTTGTCGTCTTGCGAAGCACGGTCCTGCGAAGCGCTAGATGGCGCTGTTTCCCATAGGAATGCATTGGGAACTCGCAAGACATTTTCGTCCCGCGAAGCAAGCCCATAGGGAAATTCGTCATGCGGAGCGACTTCAAAAACGAAAAACTCTGTCATCTAGCGAGTTTTTCGTCTTGAGAGGCATTCGTCTTGCGGGGTACCACTGTAGTAAAGGTAAAGGGACCCCTGACCATTAGGTCCAGTCGTGTCCGACTCTGGGGTTGCGGCGCTCATCTCGCTTTATTGGCCGAGGGAGCCGGCGTACAGCTTCCGGGTCATGTGGCCAGCATGACTAAGCCGCTTCTGGCGAACCAGAGCAGCGCATGGAAACGCCGTTTACCTTCCCACCAGAGCGGTTCCTATTTCTCTACTTGCACTTTGATGTGCTTTCGAACTGCTAGGTGGGCAGGAGCAGGGACCGAGCAACGGGAGCTCACCCCGTCGCGGGGATTCGAACTGCCGACCTTCTGATCAGCAAGCCCTAGGCTCTGTGGTTTAACCCACAGCGCCACCTGGGTCCAAATGTCCATAGTACATTTATCAAAAATCTTGCGACTGTAAGGGATCTACTAGCCTCTGCGTCGTTCAGAAGGAATGTTACTTTTGCTTCCGAGCTTTCCTCAGTAATATTCACAAGATAAGGGGTTAGAAATTTGGCCCGTGCAGCCGAGTGCAATGGGCACCTGAGGATTATATGATGTAACGATTCTGTAGATCCATTATTGCAGTCACAGAGAAGTGAGATCTGGCCATTTGAGAGTCTACTGCCCATAACATTTGATGGGAAAGCATTAAATCTAGCCTTTATAAAAGCATACCTATGTGACACCACGGATAGAGAGGTTAGATAACTGGCCCTCCAGATGTTTTGGGACGACAACTCCCATCATCCCTGACCCCTGGTCCTGTTAGCTAGGGATGATGGGAATTGTAGTCCCAAAACATCTACAATTTGGGACTACAACTCCCATCATCCCTGACCACTGGTCCTGTTAGCTAGGGATGATGGGAGTTATAGTCCCCAAACATCTACAATTTGGGACTACAATTCGCATCATCCCTGACCACTGGTCCTGTTAGCTAGGGATGATGGGAGTTGTAGTCCCCAAACATCTACAATTTGGGACTACAATTCCCATCATCCCTGACCACTGGTCCTGTTAGCTAGGGATCAGGGGAGTTGTAGGCCAAAACATCTGGAGGGCCGCAGTTTGGGGATGCCTGGTCTTAAGGGAGAGGCGCCACATCCCTATGTCTTATTTTCAGGGGATGGCTTCTATTTCGCAAATGTGTAGAAATCCTGCTATGGCTTATTTTATGGCTACGTCTTATTTGAGGAGAAACAGGGTATGTGACACCACGGTTAGATAACTGGCCCTCCAGATGTTTTGGGACTACAACTCCCATCATCCCTGACCCCTGGTCCTGTTAGCTAGGGATGATGGGAATTGTAGTCCCAAAACAACTGGAGGGCCAGAGTTCGCCTGTGCCTGATGTTGAGCTTTGCTTCTGTGCCAGTTCCCTGTGATTGGCTGACATTGGGTGACGGCCCCCTTTCCCCCCCTTTTCTTTCAGTTCTTTGCACAACCCCAAATAAATATGTTGTGGTCGATGCGGCGGGGGCGGTGAAGCCTCAGTGCTGCGTTGACATGTGAGTAAAAAGCTGGTTTTTGGTTTGTTGCTTTGTAACGAATAGCTGCCTTCCAGAGGCCGTTCGTTCATTTATTAGATGTATAGTCCACCCTCATCAAGACATCTCAGGGTAGGGGAAATCAAAAGGGTGCTCATCAATGGCTCCTCTTCATCCTGGAGAGAAGTGACCAGTGGGGTGCCACAGGGTTCTGTCTTGGGCCCAGTCTTATTCAACATCTTTATCAGTGACTTGGATGATGGGCTTGAGGGCATCCTGATCAAGTTTGCAGATGACACCAAATTGGGAGGGGTGGCTAATACCCCAGAGGACAGGATCACACTTCAAAATGACCTCAACAGATTAGAGAACTGGGCCAAGGCAAACAGGATGAATTTTAACAGGGAGAAATGTAAAGTACTCCACTTGGGCAAAAAAAAAATGAAAGGCACAAATACAGGATGGGTGACACCTGGCTTGAGAGCAGTACATGTGAAAAGGATCTAGGAGTCTTGGTAGACCACAAACTTGACATGAGTCAACAGTGTGATGCAGCAGCTCAAAAAGCCAATGCAATTCTGGGCTGCATCAATAGGAGTATAGCATCTAGATCAAGGGAAGGAATAGTACCACTGTATTCCGCTCTGGTCAGACCCCACCTGGAATACTGTGTCCAGTTCTGGGCACCACAGTTCAAGAAGGATACTGACAAGCTGGAACGTGTCCAGAGGAGGGCAACCAAAATGGTCAAAGGCCTGGAAACGATGCCTTATGAGGAACGGCTTAGGGAGCTGGGTATGTTTAGCCTGGAGAAGAGAAGGTTCAGGGGTGATATGATAGCCATGTTCAAATATATAAAAGGATGTCATATAGAGGAGGGAGAAAGGTTGTTTTCTGCTGCTCCAGAGAAGCGGACATGGAGCAATGGATTCAAACTACAAGAAAGAAGATTCCACCTAAACATTAGGAAGAACTTCCTGAGCTGTTTGACAGTGGAATTTGCTGCCAAGGAGTGTGCTGGAGTCTCCTTCTTTGGAGGTCTTTAAGCAGAGGCTTGACAGCCATCTGTCAAGAATGCTTTGATGGTGTTCCTGCTTGGCAGGGGGTTGGACTGGATGGCCCCTGTGGTCTCTTCCAACTATGATTCTATGAGGCTGGGGCCTTTCAAAGTAATAATAATAAAACCATAATACATTTCATTTGTCTCCCGCCCTCACCTGCCAAAGCTGGGCTCAGAGTGGCTAACACAGGCTTACTCACCCTCGACCCTCCAGATGTTTTTGGCCTACAACTCCTATGATCCCTAGCTGGCAGGACCAGTGGTCAGGCATGCTGGGAATTGTAGTCTCAAAACAGCAGGAGGGCCGAGGTTGAGGAAGCCTGGACTAACATCATAGAAATAACAAAAAAAGGAAAACAAAAATGGTCCAGTAGCACCCTAGAGACCAACTCTGTTTGTTCTGGGTCTAAGCTTTCGTGTGCAGGCACCCTTCTTCAGATACATGGAAACCGAAGTCTGTCTAAGAACTAGTTCGAAAAGAGGTCTCCCAGCATTCTCACAGGCCCATATAAGAGCAGTGCAAACAGTTGGGCCTGATGAACATTTACTGTTCTCAACCCCAATCCTGCGGAAAGCCATCTAATTAGGTTTTAATTTGATCCTGACTTGTTTTCAGAAGGTAATTTCATTATTGTTTGATTTTTTTTTGCCATATTTTAAGTGCCCTGAGCCCAGTTTTGGCCAGGGAGGGCAGGATACAAAGAAAGGTTTGTTACTATTTATGATTATTACTAGTTGAATTCAGCCCGTTAATAACGGGCGCTAGAACGGAGAGGAGGGCTGGGGCGCCGCGCATCCCACCCTCCCTCGTTCCCGGCAGGCCCGAGGAGGGAAGCGGCGCCGGCGGCCTCTGCGCTCTGCCGCGGAGCTCCCCGTCCCTGGGAGGGAGAGTATTCAGAGAACCATAAATAGCTGAAATAAATAAATTAAAAAGAAGCCTGTAAGGATGCTGTGGGGTCTCCTCGGGAGTAATCAGTCTGACATAGCTGCATCTGTATTTACAGCTTTATTAACAACTACCGTATTTTTTGCTCCGTAAGACTCACTTTTTTCCTCCTAAAAAGTAAGGGGAAATGTCTGTGCGTATTATGGAGCAAATGTGTGGTCGGTCTCTGGCTCCCTTTCCAGCCCCGGCCCCTTGCCCAGGCCTCCATTGTTGAATGTTCTGCAGACGGAGACTGTTTGTTTCCCCAGCGACCTGCGACTGGCTGATTAGATTATCTGTCTGGAAACTGTAGAAACAGTTCCCTTTCCTTTCCTTAAGAAGCTGCAGAACTGTGAGTTGAACCCCATAAAAACAGGATTTTTTCCCTTTGCAAAGTAAGTTCAACAACTTTCAGCTGATCCTCAAAAAAGGGGGCTTTTTCGCCTTTGCAAAAGAAGCTGCACAACTTTGAGCGGATCCTCAGAAAAGGGGGCTTTCCCCCTTTGCAAAAGAAGCTGCACAGCTGTGAGCTGATCCCCCCCAAAATGGGGCTTTCCCCCTTTCCTCCTCTAAAAACTAGGTGCGTCTTATGGTCAGGTGCGTCTTATGGAACGAAAAATACGGGATATACAAGCAGAGCTCTAAAGTTCATGACCGCTCGAGTCGGTTCCAGAATCTGGGAGTGGCCTCTCATGGGTCCGCCCCCAACATAACAGTTTCGGTAGTCCAAATCTCCTCCTCGGTTCCTTACGCTTCTTCCCTCTACGCACCTGGGGCAACGGAAGTGCCATAGCACCCGGCTCCTCTGTTACCCCAGCCATTGCTTGGGGTCCTGCGGCATTTTAAACTGGCTTTTAACTTGTATTTTAATTAATGGTTTTTATATTCTACTGTAATTTTTGTTGATGTTAGCCGCCCTGAGCCCGGTTCTGGCTGGGGAGGGCGGGGTATAAATAAAAATGTATTATTATTATTATTATTATTATCTCCATGCCCTGTCTCCACCAAACTTCCTGGTTGCTCCTCTTCTTCACTGAGGAAAATCCTGCTTCCCTCGCTACTGCCTGAGTGATGTTGCGGCAGGGTGGATAAAAATAAACAATTTTTTAAAAAAAATCAAAAAAATTGGTTTTTTCAATTTAAATTGGATTTTTAAAATGAAATGCTTTTGGAAGAAAAAACTTTCTAAATATAGTCTTCTATTGAAGTTACATTGTAGTCCAAAGGCTATTCATCAGGAAATAAGGATTTGTTTTAAGTTGATCAAGTGTGCTAAAACTCAGTCTAAGCTTTTTTAAAAAAATGTTTAACCACATCAGTTAACAAACATGGATACATATGCTATCATGTTATTGTTTTAGTTCAATAAATTGTTTAAATGGTTATTAAGGAAATGATTATTTTTCTCCTTCCAATCAAGTACAGCAGAAAAGTTGTCCAAATATAAACAGTTAACTTATTAAACCTCACCATAATTTCATAATTATCTGTCTATGTATTTCTAGTAGTATAACCAAATCAGTAATTTTTGATATAATGGTAAAAACTACTCTGAAAATTTATTATTCCAAAAATGAAACCTTCATATGGTTATAAATATTAAGATTATACCAGCAAGATCTTTTTTTACAGAAAGATTTTTCCTCCAAAAGCATTTTATTTTAAAAATCCAATTTAAATTAAAACAAAATCTGATTTAAATAAAAAAAAATCCGATTTAAATGATTGATTTTTATCCACCCTGGGAGGAAATGAATGGGAGGAGGAGAATCCAAGTTGATCCTCCAGTTCCTGTAGACCAGGGATGTCCCAGCAGGTCGATCGCTGCTGGGACATCCCTGCAAATCTTATCAGGGTGGATTTGATTTAAATCAAATTGATTTAAATCACGATTTAAATCACTAGTCAGTCAGGCTTGATTTAAATTACTAGTCAGTAAGACTTGATTTAAATATTTTTTTTACAGAAAGACTCATTCTTGCTGGTATCATCTTAATATTTACAACCATGTGAAGGTTTTATTTTTGGAATAATAAATTTTCAGAGTAGTTTTGACAGTTATATCCAAAATTACTGATTTGGTTATACCACTAGAAATACATAGACAGATAATTATGAAATTAGGGTGAGGTTTAAGAAGTTAACTGTTTATATTTGGACAACTTTTCTGCTGCACTTTATTGGAAGGAGAAAAATAATCATTTCCTTAATAACCATTTAAACAATTTATTTAACTAAAACAATAACATGTTAGCATATGTATCCATGTTTGTTAACTGATGTTGTTAAACATAAAAAAAAACTTAGACTGAGTTTTAGCACACTTGATCAACTTAAAACAAATCCTTATTTCCTGATGAATAGCCTTTGGACTACAATGTAACTTAAATAGAAGACTATATTTAGAAAGATTTTCCCTCCAAAAGCATTTTATTTTAAAAATCCAATTTAAATCAAAAAAATCCGATTTAAATCAAAAAAATCTGATTTTTTTAAAAAAAATCATTGATTTTTATCCACCCTGGCTAGGAATCATGGGAGTTGTAGGCCAAAACATCTGGAGGGCCGCAGGTTGGGGATGCCTGTTCTAAACAAAAAAAGAAAACTTAATACTCCTGTTACAGCGTCATCCGTCACCGAGACGTCCGGCCGTGCCACTATGGTGTGATCGACAAGTTCCGGCTCCAGGTCTCTGAGCAGAGCCAGAGGAAAGCGCTGGGGAGCAAGGAGGTCATCGCCACACTGCTCCCGGCAGCAAAAGAGCCGAAGGAAGAGGAGGAGAAGAGGATCGCGGAGCATCTGGCCGAGAGCATCTTTTTCGAGCAGGCTTTGTGCCAGCCAGGTAGCTGGATGGGTGGAACGCCATTGCTTTTGGGCGCTAAATACCGTGTTTCTCCTAAAATAAGACACCGGTCAGATGGGCGGGGTACAAATAAAAGAATTATTATTATTATTATTAGTCTCAAAACAGCTGGAGGGCCCACGGTTGAGGAAGTCTGCACTTAACCCTCAAAACCAAAGAGAGTAAAGGGGGAAAGGGTCAGAAAGGAAGAAAAGGATGGAGGGGCACACCCGTTTGACTTTTTAATGTTTTATTTGAGCATATTTACAAACGGACAGACAGACAACCAAGAAGGTACACACACTTCATCTCCCAAAGCCAAAGAGAGCGAAGGGAAAGGGTCAGAAAGAAAGAAAGGATGGATGGAGGGGCACACCCGTTTGACTCCCCTCCGCCAGTACTTGTCACCTTGAGAGTCCTTTAAGTTCTCATTCCCATTGTGTATCGTTTATCGCGGCAATTACTTCTTTGATAGTACGATTACGATGCTACATCAGGTCACCTTACAAGCTTAACCTTCCTCTGCTTGTCAATATGAAGAGGATGCCAGCAAGGCTGAAGCTTTCTGTAAGGAAAAAAAAGGATTTTACGATTCGAAAAAAAGGAAACCGTCCTCTGGTTGTCAATATGAAGAGGATGCCAGCAAGGTTGAACCATATATATATATATACTAGTGAATTTATATATACTAGTGAATTTAGCCCATTAAAAACGGGCGCTAGATACCCACGCGAGGGCTGAGAGGGTGCCCGGCCTCCCGCCGAGGCAGGCGGCCTGACTCAGCCCGCCGCACCCCCCTCCACCGGCCGCACCTCCCTCGGTCACCGCCGCCGCCTCCTTCTCCCCCTCAGGGAAGCCGCGCCGGCACCGCCACCTCCTTCCTCCCTCCCTTCAGCCGGAGCTGCTCCTTCCCTCGGCCATGAGGCCGCGGCGGCGCTAGCGGCCGCACTCGACCCCGGAGGAGGCTCTCTGGCCCCAGGGGGAGGCGGCTCGGGGGCTCCCGGGTCAATTCCTTCCAGTAGCACCTTACAGACCAACTAACTTTATTCTTGGTATGTAGGCAAGCAGTAAAGGCGGCGGTGGGAGCCTCCAGTAAAGGTGGGGGCGGCGGGGGCTTGGAGCTGCGGGGGTGGGCAGGAAGAGGCGTAACCGCCATCGTCTATTGGTCTTGTTTGGTCTCTACGCTCCAATCCCTGCGTCCGTGAGTGACATGCGCAGTAGCGCACTTCCGTGACACACGGAAAGTTGGACGCAGGGACACAGCCACTTTATTATATAGGATACTAGTGGACGTTCAGACCGTTAAATTAGCGGGCGCTAGAACATCCCCGTCCGGTGGACCGCCTGGAGCGCTCTAACCAGGGAGTAGACCCCACAGAACACAGGGACTTACTCCTGAGTAAACGCGCGCAGGCTTAAGCCGGGCTCGGTCTCCTCCTCCCCCCCCCACACACTTATTTTCGCTCCTCCGGCTCCCTCTCAGCGGGCGGTGGGGGTGGGGGGAGAGAAGCTGGTGCGGCCGCTGGACTCGCGACTCCGCTCGACCCCGCTGCTGCCCCTGTTCCGCAGCTGTGACTGGCGGAGGAGGAGCCGCTGCTCCCAAGTCTGTGAGCTCCCTCGCACTCTGACGGGCTTCACGGAGACATCGCAGCCCGCCGGCGGGAGCTACGCGGAGGAAAGGAAGGGCGGCTGAGGCGGCCTCACGCGGCTGCTCGCTCTGCCCCTCTTTCTCTCTCTCTCTCCCGCTCGCTCGCTCTGCCTCCCAGGAGCCCAACCGCTCCTGTCTGAGCCCAAACTGTCGGAGGGGAATGAAGCGGACAGCGAGGCAGCCGCGGAGGCTCGTGCGGCTAACGTCTCTGCGTCGTCCAATCCCTGTGACCGTGAGGCACATGCGCAGTAGCGCAATTCCACTGACACACGGACTGGATGCAGAGACACAGGGACTTTATTATATAGGACTAGTAGATATGATGCCCGTTAAAATAACGGGCGCTAGAAGGTTAGTCTGCCCTGCACGGCCACCTTTGCCCTCGGAGCGTCTCGGAGCAGCCGCTGCAGCCGCACCGGCCACCCCCGCCCGCCCCAACCGCCCCTTCCCGCGCATCGCCTCATGGCCGCCGCTCCTCTGTCCCCTCAGCCATGTTGGCAGCCGCTCAGCTCACCCTCCCCAGCTCCGTGCGAGGCGGCGGCACTGACCCAACTGACGACGCGCGTGCGCCGCCGCTGCCTCTCGGACACGCCCCCCTCTCCAATCCCTGTGTCTGTGAGGCACATGCGCAGTAGCGCAATTCCACTGACACAGGGACTGGACGCAGAGACACAGGGACTTTATTATATAGGGTGTGTGTGTGTGTGTGTGTGTGTGTGTGTGTGTGTAGCTAGCGAGGGGGGGAGGAAGTATTTGATCCCCTGCTAAACTTGCCCGTTTGCCCTCTTAACAAAGAAATGACCAGTCCATAATTTTAATGGTAGGTTTATTATAGCTGTGAGAGACAGAATAACAACCATTCTCAATCCAGCCTGTGGACGGACCGGGAATCTGCATGTTTTGACATGAGTAGAACATGTGCTTTTATTTAAAACTAGTAAATTTAGCCCGTTAAAACAACGGGCGCTAGAACACACGCGGTCAAACCCCCACCCACCCACCCACCCACCCCCCACTTCCCACACCTCCACAAACAGTTCACCTCCCTTTCCCTCCCCTCCCCCTCCCACATCCCCCACATCCCCCACACCCACCTCCCCCACCTCCACACACAGTTCCTCTCCCTCCCTCCACCTTCCCCCCACACCCATCTCCCCCCCACCTCCACCTCCCCCCCCCCACAGCTCGCCTCTCTCTCTCTCTCTCACACACACACACCTCCCCCCACACCCACATCCCCACTTCCCACACCTCCACAAATAGCTCGCCTCTCTCTCTCCCTCCTACACACACACACCCCTCCCCCCCATCCCCAGTGACCGGGCGGCAGCGCGAGGCGGGCAGGGGGCGGGGCGGCCGCATCCCGCCGCCGCTCCTCCCGTCGCCGCCGCACCCGCGAGTCGGCGGCCGCCCCATCCAGACGTGCGGGGAAGCCGCTCGGCGCCCCGGGGCCGCCCCTGCGCCACGATGACCGGGGCCGGCGGCGGCGTCCATCCTCCCCGGCCGGACACAGCTGGGCGCTCCGCCCTTCTGGCCCTCGCGCTCCTCTGTGCCGTGGACGCTCCTTTCCCTTCCCCTCCGGGCGCTGCCGGTGGGGAGCGGGGCCTCGGGGGAGGGGGCGGCCCCGGGGCGCCGAGCGGCTTCCCCGCACGTCTGGATGGGGCGGCCGCCGACTCGCGGGTGCGGCGGCGACGGGAGGAGCGCCCGGAGGGGAAGGGAAAGGAGCGTCCACGGCACAGAGGAGCGCGAGGGCCAGAAGGGCGGAGAGGAAGCGCAGCCGCCATGGAGATGGGCGCCGGGCGAGGACCACAGACACGCCCCCCTCTCCCGTCGTCCAATCCCTGCGTCCGTGTTGGGCATGCGCAGTAGCGCACTTCCGTGACACACGGAAAGTTGGGACGCAGGGACACAGCCACTTTATTATATAGGATGCATCTCTAGGTTATTTGTGGTGCATAGGAATTCGTTCATTCCCCCCCCCCAAAAAAAACGTAGTCTGGCCCCCCACAAGGTCTGAGGGACAGCAGACCGGCCCCCTGCTGAAAAGGTTTGCTGACCCCTGCTATATGCAATCGCAGCAGCCGGAATACTCCTTGCATATACCATACGCCTGAGATAAGATCAAGGGAGGAAACATGTTCAGAAATTTTTTTTTTATGACCCACCCTTTGCATTTTTTTTCTTTTCCTTCTTTCCTCCCCCCCTTTCTTTCTGTTTTATTGGATATTATTCTTTATGGTTTTGTTTTGATGTATTTCCTTTGCAATTCCAGAAAACCGAATTGCCTCGTCGGGGCCGAGTTTGCTCACCATGTTCCTCGGGATCGTGTGCATTGTGGCTCTCATGCTTCCCACGCTGGGAGAAGGGGGTTCCCTCGTGCCTCTCTACCTCCACTTAAGTGTGAATCAAAAGTTAGTAGCGGCTTACGTATTAGGTAGGCATCTTTTTGTCGTCGTTTCGTTACGGGATTTGGGGCCGGGCAGAGTGGGGAAATGAAAATGTGTAAAGAAATGTAAAAAAAGCCCCAACAATCTACAGCAGTGATGGCTAACCTTGACACCCCAGATGTTTTGGAACTACAACTCCCATCATCCCTAGCTAACAGGATCAGTGGTCAGGGATGATGGGAGTTGTAGTCCCAAAACATCTGGAGTGTCAAGGTTAGCCATCACTGATCTACAGTGATCCCTCGACTTACGAATGACTTACAAGGCCTTTGACAAGGTGCCCTATGATATTCTTGTAAAGAAGCTGGTAAAATGCGGGCTAGACAATGCTACCATTCAGTGGATTTGTAACTGGCTGACTGACCGAACCCAAAGGGTGCTCAACAATGGATCCCCTTCATCCTGGAGAGAAGTGACTAGTGGGGTGCCACAGGGTTCTGTCTTGGGCCCAGTCTTATTCAACATCTTGATCAATGACTTGGATGATGGGCTTGAGGGCATCCTGATCAAGTTTGCAGATGACACCAAACTGGGAGGGGTGGCTAATACCCCAGAGGACAGGATCACACTTCAAAATGACCTGAACAGATAAGAGAACTGGGCCAAGGCAAACAGGGTGAATTTTAGCAGGGAGAGATGTAAAGTACTACACTTGGGCAAAAAAAATGAAAGGCACAAATACAGGATGGGTGACTCCTGGCTTGAGAGCAGTACATGTGAAAAGGATCTAGGAGTCTTGGTAGACCACAAACTTGACATGAGTCAACAGTGTGATGCAGCAGCTAAAAAAGCCAATGCAATTCTGGGCTGCATCAATAGGAGTATAGCATCTAGATCAAGGGAAGGAATAGTACCACTGTATTCCGCTCTGGTCAGACCTCACCTGGAATACTGTGTCCAGTTCTGGGCACCACAGTTCAAGAAGGATACTGACAAGCTGGAACGTGTCCAGAGGAGGGCAACCAAAATGGTCAAAGGCCTGGAAACGATGCCTTATGAGGAACGGCTTAGGGAGCTGGGTATGTTTAGCCTGGAGAAGAGAAGGTTCAGGGGTGATATGATAGCCATGTTCAAATATATCAAAGGATGTCATCTAGAGGAGGGAGAAAGGTTGTTTTCTGCTGCTCCAGAGAAGTGGACACGGAGCAACGGATTCAAACGACAAGAAAGAAGATTCCACCTCAACATTAGGAAGAACTTCCTGACAGTAAGAGCTGTTCAACAGTGGGATTTGCTGCCAAGGAGGGTGGTGGAGTCTCCTTCTTTGGAAGTCTTTAAGCAGAGGCTTGACAGCCACCTGTCAGGAATGCTTTGATGGTGTTTCCTGCTTGGCAGGGGGTTGGACTGGATGGCCCTTGGGGTCTCTTCCAACTCTAGGATTCTAGGATTCTAATAATAATATGAATAATGATTCCTGCTTGGCAGGGGGTTGGACTGGATGGCCCTTGGGGTCTCTTCCAACTCTAGGATTCTATGAAATCTGAGCCCCCTGACATTTCGGCGTTTGTACAGAGATGAGTTGTCTATGTAAACCACGTTTCAAAAATGTTCACAAACGTGCATCTGGCTCCCAGTGAACAAGCTTTCATGCGCGCGCACCCCACCTAACAAACCTCTCGGTGCGGGTTATTTCTCAAGTGAAGCTGAAATAACTGGATTTTTTCTGAACAAAATAAAATAAAAAAATTCCTTCCAGTAGCACCTTAGAGACCAACTAAGTTAGTTCTTGGTATAACTGGATTTTTTAACCTTTAACTGGATTTTTTCTTCTTATTCTTACAGGTCTAATCACTATGGTCATCCTGAGAACATGAGCAATAACACATTTGGATGGCCATCATTTTTCGCCCTTTTTTTTTTCTAACCGCGTTTTAAATCCGCATCCTGAAAGTGGGCCTCTTGACTGCCGTTTGGGTGCAAAAACCATCTGGCGATTTGCATCGCTTTTTTGGGGGGGTGGGGGTGAAAGGAAAGTTTTAACTCTGTTTTTACTGGAAAGACTTGCGGACTCGGAGGCACTTTTCAACCGACAGTTATGAAATGGTTGAAGGGAAAGGAATGGGGAGAAACTGTTCGACTGACGTCTACCGTGCAAAAATCTCAACTTGTGCTTTCTTTTTAAATTGCATGTTTTTTAAATTCACGCCGACTTCAGTGTTTGACCGCCATAGGAGCCGGCGGTTTTAGCTTCAATGTTCATTTGCCTGTAAGTATTGCAAATTTAAATACAGACGAAAACGCCATGATGGCAGGATAGAAAGCCGCGCGCCCGACGGTGAATGCTGCCATATTTTTCCATCTACCGTATTTTACGGCATATAAGACGACTGGGCGTATAAGACGACCCCCAACTTTTCCAGTTAAAATATAGAGTTTGGGATATACTCGCCGTATAAGAAATACGACCCGGCGTATAAGACGACCCCTGACTTTTGAGAAGATTTTCCTGGGTTAAAAAGTAGTCTTATACGCAGGGAAATACTGTATTTTTGGAGACTCCGGTTTAAGAAAAGGGGGGGGGGAGAGATGGCCCAGAGCATGGGTAGGCAAACTAAGGCTGGATCCGGCCCAATCGCCTTCTAAATCCAGCCCGTGAATCAGCGTGTTTTGACATGAGTAGAATGTGTGCTTTTATTTAAAATGCATCTCTGGGTTATTTGTGGGGCATAGGAATTTGTTCATTCCCCCCCCCCCCAAAATATAGTCTGCCCCCCTGTAAGGTCCTAGAGACGGCCCCCTGCTGAAAAAGGTTGCTGACCCCTGGCGCCCTTTTACAAGAGGAGAAAAGAGGACAAGCTTTTACAACCATACAACTACGCCGGATGAATTGTCGACTGCCCAATCTGCAACGCAGATTTATTTTTATTTTTGAAAACTTAATACATTACAGTGGTTTGCATGCGGCAAAACCTGGTAAAAACCCTTCCAGGTTTTCTGCTTACGTATCCCTAGGTTTATGCAACCAGAGGGTACGGTAAGCGGAGGTACTGCCACTGGTTCTGTGAGCTAGGGACAATGGGAACTGTAGTACCCAAACAGCTGGAGAGCCAAGTTTGGGCCACGCCTGTAGTACGACAACTACCGTGTTTCTCCTAAAATAACACACCGTCTTATATTTCCCCCCCCTCAAAAAAACACAGTATGGCTTATTTTCGGGGGATGTCTTATTTTAACCGCTCCGCGTTGGTACGCAGCTTAAGCAGGCATCCGCAAACTTCGGCCCTCCAGATGTTTTGGACTAAAATTCCCATCATCCCTGACCACGGGTCCTGTTAGTTAGGGATCATGGGAGTTGTAGTCCCCAAACATCTACAATTTGGGACTACAATTCGCATCATCCCTGACCACTGGTCCGGTTAGCCTAGGGATGATGGGAGTTGTAGTCCCCAAACATCTACAATTTGGGAGTACAATTCGCATCATCTCTGACCACTGGTCCTGTTGGCTAGGGATCATGGGAGTTGTAGTCCCCAAATATCTACAATTTGGGACTACAATTCGCACCATCCCTGACCACTGGTCCGGTTAGCCTAGGGATGATGGGAGTTGTAGTCCCCAAACATCTACAATTTGGGACTACAATTCCCATCATCCCTGACCACTGTTCCTGTTAGCTAGGGATCATGGGAGTTGTAGGCCAAAACATCTGGAGGGCTGCAGTTTGGGGATGCCTGGTCTTAAGGGAGAGGCGCCACATCCCTATGTCTTATTTTAAGGGTATGGCTTCTATTTCGCAAATGTGTAGAAATCCTGCTACGGCTTATTTTATGGTTACGTCTTATTTGAGGAGAAACAGGGTACCGTATTTTCCGGCGTAGAAGACGACTGGGCGTATAAGACGACCCCCAACTTTTCCAGTTAAAATATAGAGTTTGGGATATACTCGCCGTATAAGAAATACGACCCGGCGTATAAGACGACCCCCGACTTTGGAGAAGATTTTCCTGGGTTAAAAAGTAGTCTTATACGCAGGAAAATACTGTATATCTTGTAACTTGGTCTACCAATTGAGAAGAGGGTTTGCCGACGGCAACCTTTCATTGATTCTATCGTTCTTATATTCTCAAGTGTGGGTGCCGGTGAGGAGAGTTATAAAGTGTGGGGAAACACGTTGAAAACATCCGTTAAAAAGCTCAGCGACTATGGGGTAAAATTGTAATGGGACATTGTTGTGAAACCTTTGGCAATGCTTGACACAGCTGCCTTTGGACTAGAACAGTGATGGCTAACCTTGACACCCCAGATGTTTTGGAACTACAACTCCCATCATCCCTAGCTAACAGGACCAGTGGTCAGGGATGATGGGAGTTGTAGTCCCAAAACATCTGGTGTGTCAAGATTAGCCATCACTGACCTAGGTTGTTGTTTTTAGAGCAGTGATGGCTAACCTTGACACTCCAGATGTTTTGGAACTACAACTCCCATCATCCCTAGCTAACGGGACCAGTGGTCAGGGATGATGGGAGTTGTAGTCCCAAAACATCTGGAGTGTCAAGGTTAGCCATCACTGTTGTAGGGAATCTGATAGAGCAGTGATGGCTAACCTTGACACCCCAGATGTTTTGGAACTACAACTCCCATCATCCCTAGCTAACAGGACCAGTGGTCAGGGATGATGGGAGTTGTAGTCCCAAAACATCTGGAGTGTTAAGGTTAGCCATCACTGGACTAGAATGTCACTTAAATGGAAAGCTATCTTTAGATTTTTCTCTCCGTAAGCATTTTATTTAAAAAATCTGATTTGAATCCAAAAAAAATCTGATTTTTTAAAAAATAATAATAATAAACAATCGTTGATTTTTATCCACCCTGTCAGAGTGCTTTCAAACACTCTGAGGTTACCTGGGATTGCCCCCATGAGCCTCAAGTGTTCCTATTTTAAAGAACATGGAACTGAGGCTAAGCAAGAAGGATCGATTCTATCTAAAGGCATCCAGCTCAGCCGTTCCTGAATCGAGGTTTGAAAACGTCATTGCTGCGGTTCTGAAGTTCCAGTACCATGTCAAACAGGAGCCAGTGAGTGCATGGACGTGGATTGACAACTTGTATTTTAAAATTATTAATAATAATAAAAATAAAAATATTAATAATAATCAAATGATTATTATCACATATAATAATCTTCAAGTGTCCCTGCGTCCACTGTGTGTCAGTGGAACTGCGCGAGTGCGCATGTCCCACAGGGACGCACAGATTGGACAGCTCTACTTCCCCCCCCCCCAAACAGGGACGCAGGCACTGGAGCGGCCGGAGAGGGGGGCGTGTCCGGGAGGCAGCGGCGGCGCACGCGCGTTGTCACTTGGGGCAGCGCCGCCGCCTTGCACGGAGCCTCCTCCTCCTCTGGCCGCCGCCGCCACGCTCCTCTTCCCCGGCCGCGCCGATCACGCGAGCCCCCGGCTTCACCCGAGGCCCACCCGCCCGAAGCCGTTGCCGGGGCCGCCTGTCAGCTGCAGTCAGCCACCAGCCTCTGCTGCCTCATGCCGCCGCCGCCTCCTCCTCTAGCGCCCGTTATTGTAACGGGCTACCTTCAACTAGTTAATATATAATATACATTTTCTAAGCTGTAGTTAACATCCTGTGTAATAGGTATTGTATTGCTAGGACTATAGGAAACCCTCTTGATTTGAAGCAGCCCTTTGTTTAGCTTAGTGTTGTCAACACTGACTGGCAGCTGTTCTCATGGGTTTGACGTGTTTCTTTTCCCCTGGAGATGTCAGGGAAAGCGTAATAATTAAAAAATCAAATTATTATTGTTATTATAAATTATATGAATATATTAATAATAATTATATTAATATATTAATATCAGCAGAGGTTAAAGTGATAAACAACTATCCTACATACAGAAAATACCTGAAGGCAGCCCTGTTTAGGGAAGCTTTTAACTTGTGATTTGGATGTATTTTAATATTTGTTGGAGGCCGCCCAGAGTGGCTGGGGAGACCCAGCCAGATGGGCGGGGTACAAATAAAAAATTATTATTATTATTATCAATTAATAACATTAATATTATTAAAATTAATAATAATATATTAATAATATCTTATAATTTAATTATAATTATTATAAAATAAAATTATTTTTATTAATAATAATGAGATTTGTTGGATTTAAATAAGATTTTTTTAAATTTAGCAGCAGTTGAGACACCAGCCAAAACAGCACAGTGTATCTACACATACAATTCGCACTGTGATGCAACAGCTAAAAAAGCCAATGCAATTCTGGGCTGCATCAAGAGGAGTATAGCATCTAGATCAAGGGAAGTAATAGTACCACTGTATTCCGCTCTGGTCAGACCCCACCTGGAATACTGTGTCCAGTTCTGGGCACCACAGTTCAAGAAGGATACTGACAAGCTGGAACGTGTCCAGAGGAGGGCAACCAAAATGGTCAAAGGCCTGGAAACGATGCCTTATGAGGAACGGCTTAGGGAGCTGGGTATGTTTAGCCTGGAGAAGAGAAGGTTCAGGGGTGATAGGATAGCCATGTTCAAATATATAAAAGGATGCCATATAGAGGAGGGAGAAAGGTTGTTTTCTGCTGCTCCAGAGAAGCGGACACGGAGCAATGGATTCAAACTACAAGAAAGAAGATTCCACCTAAACATTAGGAAGAACTTCCTGACAGTAAGAGCTGTTCGACAGTGGATTGGCTGCCAAGGAGTGTGGTGGAGTCTCCTTCTTTGGAGGTCTTTAAGCAGAGGCTTGACAGCCACCTGTCAGGAATGCTTTGATGGTGTTCCTGCTTGGCAGGGGGTTGGACTGGATGGCCCTTGGGGTCTCTTCCAACTCTAGGATTCTAGGATTCTAATAATAATATTCATAATGATTCCTGCTTGGCAGGGGGTTGGACTGGATGGCCCTTGGGGTCTCTTCCAACTCTAGGATTCTATGATTCTAATAATAAGATTAATAATGATTCCTGCTTGGCAGGGGGTTGGACTGGATGGCCCTTGGGGTCTCTTCCAACTCTAGGATTCTATGATTTAAATCTGATTTTTAAAATAAAATGCTTTTGGAGGAAAAATCTTTCTAGTTTTCGATTTCGATTACATTATAGTCCAAAAGCTATTCATCAAGGAGACAAAGATTTGTTTTAAGTGCTAAAACTCAGTCTAAGGCATTCTAAGCTCTGGCTCCATCCCCAGATTCCAACTATGGTCCTAATTACATCTAGTATTGAAGGATAAACGTCTATGATTCTATGAAAATCGAAATATATATAAAAAATGGTCCAGTAGCCCCTTAGAGACCATCTTAAGTTTGTTCTGGGTCGAAGCTTTCGTGTGTATGCGGATAAAATTGTCATTTTGAAAATAAAGATACCTCTGGGTGACATTTTACAATATGCACATTTATTAGAGGCGAGGAAACTCCCAGGCGGAAACCGGAATACAGGTAACAAGAGGCCCAACTCCAGATTCCAAACCAACGCTTTCCAAAGGAAAATTCCAGGAAGGGGAAAGCTAAATGTCCTCCCCCCCCCCCCGTTTTCCGAGCCAGACAAGCACAATTTCGCTTCAAATTCCGCACTATTTCTCAGAAGGAAGGAGGGAAGGAGATCCAAGTTTTCCCAATTCGAACGGCAAGAAACATTCAGAACCGGAATCGCACAAATCCGGCCGACTACGTCGCCTGTCGATACAGACCGGCCAGCGAACTCGCAGGACATGGGGGGAAGGGCTTCAATCATAAAAAAATACTCTAAAAATTCACCAGACTATTATTATTATTATTATTTTACAGAATTATAAATAATAAATAGCGCGACACAGTCGATTGAAAATCGGTTGCTTCTTTAAAACATAAAAAAAATTAAGCCGGATTGGATCTTGCGAGAAGGAATAAATCTGGCTTCCTCAACCTTTGGCCCTACAACTCCCATGATCCCTAGCAAGCAGGACCAGTGGTCAGGGATGATGGGAATTGTAGTCCCAAATTGTAGGTGTTTTGGGACTACAACTCCCATCATCCCTAGCTAACAGGACCAGTGGTGAGGGATGATGGGAGTTGTAGTCCCAAATTGTAGATGTTTGGGGACTACAACTCCCATCATCCCTAGCTAGCAGGACCAGTGTTCAGGGATGATGGGAATTGTAGTCTCAAAACAGCTGGAGGGCAGAGGTTGAGGAAGCCTGGAATAGATCAATTCTTGCACCAAATGACATTTGCCATAGTTAAGTGTAGTTCTCATCGTTTACACCGGCATACCTCCATCTCAAGAAATAGGCAAGCTCCGGCCCTCCAGGTGTTTGGGACTACAAGTCGCATCATCCCTGACCACTGGTCCTGTTAGCTAGGGATGATGGGAGTTGTAGTCCCCAAACATCTACAATTTGGGACTACAATTCCCATCATCCCTGACCACTGGTCCTGTTAGCTAGGGATCATGGGAGTTGTAGTCCCCAAACATCTACAATTTGGGACTACAATTCCCATCATCCCTGACCACTGGTCTTGTTAGCTAGGGATCATGGGAGTTGTAGTCCCCAAACACCTACAATTTGGGACTACAATTCCCATCATCCCTGACCACTGGTCCTGTTAGCTAGGGATCATGGGAGTTGTAGTCCCCCAACATCTACAATTTGGGACTACAATTCCCATCACCCCTGACCACTGGTCCTGTTAGCTAGGGATCATGGGAGTTGTAGTCCCCAAACAGCTAGAGGGCTGAGTTTGCCTTTGCCTTATTTATTGGAACTCCATACTTACCTTCGGAACAAGGGATCGCGACGGCGACCGGTTTCCCGCCGACATTTTTAACGTGAATATAACTGGGGTGCTTTCCGGAATTCGGAGGAAAAGGCAGGTGTCCTTCCTTCAAAAGGAAAGTCCCGATTCGGAGTTAACGGGAAAACCGAACAGACGTTGGCAAAAGAATTAAAAGGGAAAACCGGCAAGTCAGCCAGCGCTGGGGGCCTGACGCGTCCGTTAAAAGGAGGATTAAGATCGTTGCCGAGGAGGAAGCTTGACGTGGGTGTTTCGCACTCGGCGCTCCCAATCCCGATGCCCTCGGGATTTATGCCGCTGGTTTCTCCGCAGGTGGGTAGAGCAAAGGGGCGGCATGGACGGACATCCAGGGCAAGTCACTTGGGGGAAAGGTCCTCCATCAAGATGAATGGGGAAGCGGGTTCAGATCGCACGGCGGGCGGTTCCGTTGCGCCGCCGCCGCCTTTGGCCAGGGAGTCTGAGGAGGGGCTGGCGCCGCTGGAGCTGCTGTCGAGGGCGTCCGACGGCAGGCTGCGGACACGAGGGAAAACCAGGGTGGATAAAAATCAATGATTTTTTTAAAAAAATCAAAAAAATCGGATTTTTTTGATTTAAATCGGATTTTCTTGATTTAAATTGGATTTTTAAAATAAAATGCTTTTGGAGGGAAAATCTTTCTAAATATAGTCTTCTATTTAAGTTACATTGTAGTCCAAAGGCTACTGTCTTTCCCCCTTTTTAAGACACCGTCTTATAATTTTTTTCCCTCAAAAAAGCACAGAGTGGCTTATTTTCAGGGGTGTCTTATTTTTATTACGTCAGTATGGTACGGTACAGCCTCCCCCTGCGATGGGAACAATGGCGGCACCACGGCTTACTTTTGGGGTACGTCTTACTTCTCACAAACGTAAAAAAACCCTGCCATGGCTTACTTTAGGACTACGTATTTAAAAAGGGGAAACGGTATTCATCAGGAAATCAGGATTTGTTTTAAGTTTATCAAGTGTGCTAAAACTCAGTCTAAGTTTTTTTTTTAAATGTTTTAACCACATCAGTTAACAAACATGGATACATATGCTATCATGTTATTGTTTGAGTTAAATTAATTGTTTAAATGGTTATTAAGGAAATGATTGTTTTTCTCCTTCCAATCAAGTACAGCAGAAAAGTTGTCCAAATATAAACAGTTAACTTATTAAACCTCACCATAATTTCATAATTATCTGTCTATGTATTTCTAATAGTACTAGTATATTAAGCCCGTTTAAAAAACGGGCTCGCCTCGGACCCCCGCCGGCTGGGCAGGGCGCGCCAGAGCCCAGGGAGTGCGCACGATAACACGGCGCGCAAGAGCCCTCTTAGGTGTGGGGCCCGGCGTCGGCGGGAGGCTCCGCTTGTCGGCGGGAGCCTCCGCTTGAGCGACTCCCGGGGCGCTCACAGGGCGGGTGCGCCAGATAAGAGGGCGCGCGAGAGCCCTTGGAAGTGTGCGGCCCGGCGTCGGCGGGAGGCTATGAGGGAGGCGGCCGGGCGGCCGTCACTTCCTGTCCTCTGGCCAATCCCTGCGTCCGCGTGTGTCATGCACAGAGCGCACTTCCGTGACACACGGAAAAGCAGGGACACTTCAAGATTATTATATAGGATAACCAAATCAGTAATTTTTGATATAACTGTAAAAACTACTCTGAAAATTTATTATTCCAAAAATGAAACCTTCATATGGTTGTAAATATTAAGAATATACCAGCAAGAATGAGTCTTTCTGTAAAAAAAATATTTAAATCAAGTCTTACTGACTAGTGATTTAAATCAAGCCTGACTGACTAGTGATTTAAATCAAGTCTTACTTAAATATTTAAATGAAGTCTTACTGACTAGTGATTTAAATCGAGCCTTACTGACTAGTGATTTAAATCAATTTGATTTAAATCAAATCCACCCTGGGGCAAACTACAAGCTTCAGTCAGGGCACATAAAATAAAAATATAAAATGTTCCAGGAGCATCTTAGAGCAGTCATAGGCAACTGAACAGCAACAGAGATAGATAGATAGATAGATAGATAGATAGATAGATAGATAGATAGACAAACAGACAGACATTAGATAGATAGATAGATAGATAGGCAGTGGAAGACAGGAGTGCCTGGCGTGCTCTGGTCCAGGGGGTCACGAAGAGGCGGACACGACTGAACGGCGGAACAACAACAACAACAGGATCAGGAGTCGGGGATGATGGGAATTGTAGTCCCAAAACATCCGGAGGGCCGAGTTTGCCTATGCGTGGACTAGAAAGTCACTTAAATAAAACATATTTAGAAAGATTTTTCCTCCAAAAGAATTTTGTTTTAAAAATCTGATTTAAATAAAAAAAATCCGATAGAAGCAGGGTGGATTTGATTTAAATCAAACTGATTGAAATCACTAGTC
The DNA here is from genome assembly GCA_034641385.1 of Darevskia mixta. NCBI lineage: Eukaryota > Metazoa > Chordata > Lepidosauria > Squamata > Lacertidae > Darevskia > Darevskia mixta. The sequence continues at coordinate 223,542 of JAWWNH010000153.1, forward strand.
AGTAAGGCTCAGGGTGGATAAAAATCAATGATTTAAAAAATAATAATAAAAAAACCTCAGATTTTTTTTTATTTAAATCAGATTTTGTTTTTTAAATCGTTGATTTCTATCCACCCTGAGCCTTACTGACCATGATGATGTTTGATTTAAATCGTGATTTAAATCAGTTTGATTTAAATCAAATCCACCCTGGATAAAAGTAAAAAAACACACAAAAAAACCAATTTAAAAACAAAGAAATCCAATTTAAATTTTTAAAAACTGATTTTTTAAGAAGAAATCTGATTAAAAAAAATATCATTGATTTTTATCCACCCTGATCCATGTTCATATAATGTCACTTCGATAGAAAACTATCTTTAGAAATATGTTTCCTCCAAAAGCATTTTATTTTGAAAATCTGATTTAAATCTAAAAAACCCGATTTCAGTAAAAAAACTACCTGATTTATATATTTTAAAAAAATTCTGATTTAAATAAATAAATAATCCGATTAATTTTTTTTTATTTTTTTAAAAGAAATCATTGAATTTTATCCACCCACTGTTGTTCAGTTGTTCAGTCGTGTCCGACTCTCCGTGACCCCATGGACCAGAGCACGCCAGGCCCTCCTGTCTTCCACTGCCTATCTATCTATCTATCTATCTATCTATCTAATCTCTATCTATCTATCTATCTATCTATCTATCTATCTATCTATCTATCTGTTGTTATAGTTGTTCAGTCGTGTCCGACTCTCCGTGACCCCATGGACCAGAGCACGCCAGGCCCTCCTGTCTTCCACTGCCTATCTATCTATCTATCTATCTATCTATCTAATCTCTATCTATCTATCTATCTATCTATCTATCTATCTATCTATCTGTTGTTGTAGTTGTTCAGTCGTGTCCGACTCTCCGTGACCCCATGGACCAGAGCACGCCAGGCCCTCCTGTCTTCCACTGCCTATCTATCTATCTATCTATCTATCTAATCTCTATCTATCTATCTATCTATCTATCTATCTATCTATCTGTTGTTGTTGTTGTTGTTCAGTCGTTCAGTCGTGTCCGACTCTTCGTGACCCCATGGACCAGAGCACACCAGGCACTCCTGTCTTCCACTGGCTATCTATCTATCTATCTATCTATCTACCGTGTTTCTCCTAAAATAAGACACCGTCTTATATATTTTTTCCCCTCAAAAAAACACAGTATGGCTTATTTTCGGTGGATGTCTTATTTTAACCGCTCCGTGTCGGTACGCAGCTTAAGCAGGCATCCGCAAACTTCGGCCCTCCAGATATTTGGGACTACAATTCCCATCATCCCTGACCACTGGTCCTGTTAGCTAGGGATCATGGGAATTGTAGTCCCCAAATATCTACAATTTGGGACTACAATTCCCATCATCCCTGCCCACTGGTCCTGTTAGCTAGGGATCATGGGAGTTGTAGTCCCCAAACATCTACAATTTGGGACTACAATTCCCATCATCCCTGACCACTGGTCCTGTTAGCTAGGGATCATGGGAGTTGTAGTCCCCAAACATCTATAATTTAGGACTACAATTCCCATCATCCCTGACCACTGGTCCTGTTAGCTAGGGATCATGGGAGTTGTAGTCCCCAAACTTCTACAATTTGGGACTACAATTTTCATAATCCCTGGCCACTGGTCCTGTTAGTTAGGGATCATGGGAGTTGTAGGCCAAAACATCTGGAGGGCCGCCGTTTGGGGATGCCTGGTCTTAAGGGAGAGGCGCCACATCCCTATGTCTTATTTTCAGGGTATGGCTTATATTTCTCAAATGTGTAGAAATCCTGCTACGGCTTATTTTATGGCGACGGCTTATTTGAGGAGAAACAGGGTATCTATCTATCTATCTATCTATCTAATATCTATCTATCTATCTATCTATCTAATATCTATCTATCTATCTATCTATCTATCTATCTGTTGTTGTCGTTCAGTCGTGTCCGACTCTTCGTGACCCCCTGGACCAGAGCACGCCAGGCACGCCTATCCTTCACTGCCTCTCGCAGTTTGGCCAAACTCATGTTAGTAGCTTCGAGAACACTGTCCAACCATCTCATCCTCTGCCGTCCCCTTCTCCTTGTGCCCTCCATCTTTCCCAACATCAGGGTCTTTTCTAGGGAGTCTTCTCTTCTCATGAGGTGGCCAAAGTACTGGAGCCTCAACTTCAGGATCTGTCCTTCTAGTGAGCACTCAATGGAATTGATTTCTTTAAGAATGGAGAGGTTTGATCTTCTTGCAGTCCATGGGACTCTCAAGAGTCTCCTCCAGCACCAGAATTCAAAAGCATCAATTCTTCGGCGATCAGCCTTCTTTGTGGTCCAGCTCTCACTTCCGTACATTACTACTGGGGAAACCATAGCTTTAACTATACGGACCTTTGTTGGCAAGGTGATGTCTTTGCTTTTGAAGATGCTGTCTAGGTTTGTCCTTGCTTTTCTCCCAAGAAGCAGGCGTCTTCTAATTTCGTGACTGCTGTCACCATCTGCAGTGATCATGGAACCCAAGAAAGTGAAATCTCTCCCTGCCTCCATTTCTTCCCCTTCTATTTGCCAGGAGGTGATGGGACCAGTGGCCATGATCTTCGTTTTTTTGATGTTGAGCTTCAGACCATATTTTGCGCTCTCCTCTTTCACCCTCATTAAAAGGTTCTTTAATTCCTCCTCACTTTCTGCCATCAAGGTTGTATCATCAGCATATCTGAGGTTGTTTATATTTCTTCCGGCAATCTTAATTCCGGAAACAACCCAGGGTAGGAACTATTTTGGAATGCTAGAGCAGTGTTTCCCAACCTTGGGTCTCCAGCTGTTTTTGGACTACAGTTCCCATCATCCCTGGCCACTGGTCTTGCTAGCGAGGGATGATGGGAGTTGTAGTCCCAAAACATCTGGAGGCACACTGGTTGAGAAACACTGTTCTAGAGCATCAAAAGACACGGCGAACTATTTCTGGGCCATGATGAGTAGTATATGCATTATTAAGATTAATCTTACCATGAGCTGAGGTCGGAAAGGTGTGTCGCGTCGGGAGAGAGCATGTTGGTGGTTCCTTGGAAAAGTCTCTTGGGCTGGCTCTCCGTTTCCATTTCGCCTATCGAAATCAAGCAGATTTGTTTCAGGTGGTTTATTAGCCGAGAGGAGTTACCAACGATGGAAGAGTGGCAAAACAAAGATGGACTATGCCTGCTTGGGGGACTACAACTCCCATCATCCCTGACCACTGGTCCTGCGAGCTAGGCATGGTGGGAGCTGTAGTCCAGGCATAGGCAAACTCGGCCCTCCAGCTGTTTTGGGACTACAGCTCCCATCATCCCCGACCACTAGGGTGGGTCATAAAAAAATTTTTTTTCTGAAAATGTTTTCTCCCTTGATCTTAGGCTTTTGACTCATTTAATTATCAACATGTTTTATCTTAAATAAATAAATATTGCAGAAAATAATAGTATGCAACTCTTATTGCTCTACATAAAACCTACCATTTATGTTTATTAGTTCACAATTTAACATACTGAGAATTCCAGTATATTCCTGCGTATAAGACTACTTTTTAACCCAGGAAAATCTTCTCAAAAGTCGGGGGTCGTCTTATACGCCGGGTCGTATTTCTTATACGGCAAGTATATCCCAAACTCTATATTTTAACTGGAAAAGTTGGGGGTCGTCTTATACGCCCAGTCGTCTTATACACCGGAATATACGGTAAAAGAGTCAAATGCCTATGTTTTTATCAATCGTGGGGAGGCAAAATTTCAATTTGTAGGAGCAGGGTCTAAATAGTAACCGATTTGTCCCAGAATTGAAATTTAACTATTTTTATACCATACGCCTGAGATAAGATCAAGGGAGGAAACATTTTCAAAATTTTCTTTTTTATGACCCACCCTAGTGAGTAGGGATGATGGGAGTTGTAGTCCCAAAACAGCTGGAGGGCCAAGGTGGGCCATGTGCCTTATCTAGAGCAGGAGAGATGTGTGGCTCGGGTGGGCGGCAGGCACCGTGGCGAGGGCCGCCAGGCATTTTGTCACACCCCCCTCAGTGGTGACACCCAGGGTGCCCCGCCTCTCTCTTCCTCTGCATATGAGGATTTTGAGCTTACAGGGTTAACAAGCTCAGACTGTTCGCCCAGCCCACAGAGTGATTACATTGCACAACATCCGGTAAACCTTTAACCAGACGTTCCTGTGTAATGTGATATGTCTTATCTGTATATATGATGTGTATATAGGATGTTTGTATTGGACTACGCAGTAGATTGCTCTTCAGCTGTCCGGTGGATGGGTGCTCATCTTGCTGGGCTCTACGCCCTTAAACCTAATAAATCTTAATAATCAGCCAGACTGTGCTGTGATTTATTACCAAGGACTCATTAATCTTCTTCCGTTTGCCAAGAAGCTCTGCTATGCTTTGAAGGAGGAAAAGAAAGGTTTTGAAAGCAGTGTCCACGCAGAAGGAAGCGGCTGGACGCGGAACGCAGCTGAATATATAGGCTGTGGGTGCCGGGGTTCGTTAACCCCACACCTCAGCCCGCTGCGTTTGATTACGGACAAGTCCGTTAACACAATACTGCACCTACCTTTCCTTTTGATGGGACCAAGAGCGCTGGGCCGGATGCAGTTGATGGGACTCTGACTCCTCCTGCTAAAATCAAAACCGGATTACGGTCTTTCTAGGAACGGGAAAACTACCGAGGTGACGGGGTGAATGACTTTAAAGCTATTGCATTGTGTTTTCAAGCTATAATCAGGGTGGATAAAAATCAATGGTTTTTTTTATCGAAAACAAAAAAAGAAAAAATGGATTTTAAAAAATTTAATCAGATTTTTTTTTAATTTAAAACCGATTTTTTAATTAGTTCTGGGCACCACAGTTCAAGAAAGATACTGACAAGCTGGAACGTGTCCAGAGGAGGGCAACCCAAATGGTCAAAGGCCTGGAAACGATGCCTTATGAGGAACGGCTTAGGGAGCTGGGTATGTTTAGCCTGGAGAAGAGAAGGTTCAGGGGGGATATGATAGCCATGTTCAAATATATCAAAGGATGTCATCTAGAGGAGGGAGAAAGGTTGTTTTCTGCTGCTCCAGAGAAGCGGACACGGAGCAATGGATTCAAACGACAAGAAAGAAGATTCCACCTCAACATTAGGAAGAACTTCCTGACAGTAAGAGCTGTTCGACAGTGGGATTTGCTGCCAAGGAGTGTGGTGGAGTCTCCTTCTTTGGAGGTCTTTAAGCAGAGGCTTGACAGCCACCTGTCAGGAATGCTTTGACACCATCAGGCGTCTTCTAATTTCGTGACTACTGTCACCATCTGCAGTGATCATGGAACCCAAGAAAGTGAAATCTCTCACTGACTCAATCTGGGCTGATACCGCCCTTGAATCTCTGATGCAAAGGCTCTGGGACATATCACTTAGTGATTTCCGATCTCAATCTCACGTTATCTGTAGCCCATTAGCAGTAGGAATTCGCTATGGGTTCGAGTTTCAGACACCTGCATATCTTAGAAATTTGTCTGTACCAACATATCGGCGTCTTTTCACCAAAGCCAGATTAAATGTATTCCCATCGGAAGTGTTAAACGGGAGACTGAGAGGTATCCCTTATCAAAATAGGATCTGCGTGTGCTCAGGACATCGACTGCATGAGGCATATCTGATTGCATTGCGGACAATATGATCAAGCTAGGGAACTATTGATTGATTGGCAAATCGGCCGGGTCAATCTGAAGCCTACTATCCTATATTATAATCTTCAAGTGTCCCTACGTCCACCTGCAATTTTCTGTGTGTCACGGAAGTAAATTCTGCGCATGGCACAGACGCACGCAGGGATTGGAGGGGGCGGAGAGGGGGGCGGGACGACGCAGAGACACTTCCGGCTGGGCGAAACTGCGCTGCCGCCATTGCCGGGGGGAAGCGTCGCGAAGCGGCGCTCCCGCTGCCCGCCGCCGCCTGAAGGAGGCCCCCCGTCCGGCACGCGCCCTTCCCTGCGCGCTGCCCAGCCGGCGGGGGTCCGAGGTGAGGCCGCCGCCCGGCACCGCCCGCCTATGGAGGCTCCCGACGCCGCCTGAAGGAGGCCCCCCGTCCGGCACGCGCCCTTCCCTGCGCGCTGCCCAGCGGTCACTGAGCGACCGGCTGAGGGAGCGTCGGCTCCTTAGGCTGCCCGTCCCTGCTGCTTTAGCAGCAGGGACAGGCAGCTCCAGGAGCCGCCACTCCCTCGCTGGTAGCGCCCGTAATTTTACGGGCTTAATATACTAGTACCAAATATCTTCTGGACGACAAGTCCAATGATATCACAGTGGCCGTGGCAGGGTTTCTTTCAGTAGCCATACGATTCAAAGATCAACGTACCCGTGACTAAACAAATAACGCTTCGGTTTCCCTTCCCTGGGGGGTTTGTCTGTATGAATCTGTATTTTATTCTGAATCCATGTTATGGGTCGTTGGACCGCAAGAAAGATTATTATAACAGAAACAGTTAACTTATTAAACCTCACAATAATTTCATAATTTAATAGTAGAACCAAATCAGACATTTTGGATAGAACTGTAAAAAACTACAGTGGTACCTCGACTAACGACGATAATGCGTTCCGACGCGATTTCCGTTAGTCGAAAAAATTCGTTCGGTGAATCCCCATAGGAACGCGTTGGGGGAAAATTCGTAAGTCGAAAAAATCGGGTCAAAAATTCGTAAGTCGAAAAAATCCTATTAAAAGCGGCCGCGACGTCTTTTCTTAAGTCGAAGAAATTCGGATGCGGCGGCCATTTTGTTTTACCGGAAGTCATTCGTTAGGCGAAAAAGACGTTAGGCGAGTTATTCGTTAGGCGAGGTACCACTGTACTCTGAAAACTGATTATTTTCCAAAAATGAAAACTTTAAAGAAATCCTTCTTTCCTGATGAATAGCCTTTGGACTCGAATGTCACTTAAATAGAAAACTATCTTCAGAAAGATTTTTCGTCCAAAAGCATTTTACTTTAAAAATCTGATTTTATTTTATTTTAAAAAAAACTGATTAAAAAACCCCCCGATTTAATTTTTTTAATCATTGGTTTTTATCCACCCTGATCTGTTCCATTCACAGGCATAGTTCATGTATAAGTTAACAGTGCAGAAGTCAAACGGATTATTAAAAAAACACTTCCTCATATATAGTGACTTACTTTGAAAATCTCCTTGTGGGGCTGGGAGGCAGTCCGTTACTACTCACAAACATTTGCAGGGAGGGAGAGAAGCATTGCTAGGAAAGACAAGCACAGCATTGAAAAGGACCTGAAACAATGTTTTAAAGAAGTTTTATCAACATACTAGTTGAATTTAGCCCGTTAATAACGGGCGCTAGAAGGGAGAGGAGGGCCGGGGCGCCACGCATCCCACCCTCCCTCGTTCCCAGCAGGCCCGAGGAGGGAAGCGGCGATGGCGGCCTCTGTGCTCCGCCGCGGAGCTCCCCGTTCCCGGGCGGTGCCAGGCCCGGCGGCGGCGGCCCGTCGCTCGTGGCCGTCTCCGGGTCGAGGGCAGGGCGCAGCCAGGAGCAGCGGCCGAGGTGCGCGCCCGCCAGGGCCGGGGCGCCGCGCATCCCACCCTCCCTCATTCCCGGCAGGCCCGAGGAGGGAAGCGGCGCCGGCGGCCTCTGCGCTCCGCCGCGGAGCTCCCCGTCCCCGGGCGGTGCCAGGCCTGGCGGCGGCGGCCCGTCGCCAAGGCGCTGCCGGAGCCGCAGCCAGAGCCTGCCGAGCGGGGGCAGCTTCGGAGGCGGCGGCAGCGGGTGAGCGCAGGCGGACAGGGGCACCCCGGCAGTGCGCTCTTCTGGGGACCCGGCGGTCGGCGGCGGGCCCAGCTCCGTGCGAGGCAGCGGCACTGAGCCAACTGACGACGCGCGTGCGCCGTCGCTGCCTCTCGGACACGCCCCCTGTCATCGCCTATTGGTCTCTGCGTCCCTGGGACATGTGCAGTGGCAAAAAACCACTGACACACGGACTGGACGCAGGGACACTTGGAGATTATTATATGGGATAAACACCAGTGAAATTAGCTAAAATGTATAAAACAAGGAATCGTCGTTGGAAACATAAAGAAGAGGAAGGTACTTTTTAACCGTATGTGGTGTGTCTGTAAGGAGCCGAAGGCTTTCTGGGAAATGATTTATAATGAACTTTAAAAAAATGTTGAAATATACCGTATTTTTCGCTCCATAAGACGCCCTTTTTTCCTCCCAAAAAGTAAGGGGAAATGTCTGTGCGTCTTATGGAGCGGATGTGTGGTCCCTGGAGCTGAACTGCCCAGGGGCAAATGCAGATCGTGCTTTTTTTTAAAAAAAAAAGAGAGAAGGGGGTGTTGAAAGGAAGCCCACTGAGCAGCTGCTCAGCAAACAATCGGGGAGAGAGATTCCAGCCCTGCCCCCTTGCAGAGGGAGGCTGTTTCCCCAGCGACATGTGACTGGCTGATTAGATTATCTGTCTGGAAACTGTAGAAATGGCTCCCTTTTCCTGAAGCTGCAGAACTGTGAGTTTAACCCATAAAACAGGGTTTTTTCCCTTTGCAAAGTAAGCTCAACCACTTTGAGTTCATCCTCCAAAAATGGGGCTTTTCTCCTTTGCAAAAGAAGCTGCAGAAATTTGAGCTGATCCTCCAAAAATGGGGCTTTTCTCCTTTGCAAAAGAAGCTACAGAAATTTGAGCTGATCCTCAAAAAAATAGGGCTTTCCCCCTCTAAAAACTAGGTGCGTCCTATGGTCAGGTGCGCCTTATAGAGCGAAAAATATGGGGTACATTTATAAAAACAAAAACCAGAAGCCTTCTTACTAGGCATTGTAGGTAATTAAATACGTAAGCAAGATAAAAGACTGTTTTTATCTGCAAGAACTGCAGCAAGACTATTATTAGCCCAGCGATGGAAGCACATGAGATGCCAATGAAAGAAGGGGGGCTGATGAAACTAATGGAATATGGCGAGCTGCCAAAACGTGCAGGGAAAACTCGGAACCAGCAAGACCAGACTTTCCTGAAAGATTGGAATAAACTTACAGAATACTTGAAAGACAATTGTAAAAAACTAACTTCGCTAGTAGGGTTGCAAGAAGTTTTGCAAGGTGGACTTTATCCATTATTGCAAAGTATAATTTAAAAATCCTATATAATAAAGTGCCTGTGTCCGTGCGTACTTTCCGTGTGTCAGTGGAATTCGCAACTGGGCATGCGCCCCACTGACACAGGGATTGGATAGTACAGACCAATAGGCGATGGCTGTTACGCCTCTACCTCCACACACACACCTGCCAGCCTCAGAGAGACAGAGAGAGAAGGCAGGCGGCGGCGGCGGAGGAGGCCGTGCGCGCTTGAGGGGCGAGTCAGAGCGAGGCAGTTGGCGCTTCTCTCCGCCGCCTCAGCTCCTCCTCCGCCAGTCGCAGCTGCAGAACAGGGGCAGCACCAGGGTTCCCGAGAAGGGGAAGGGGAGGGAGAGAAGTCCGGCCGCCCCGCTCAGCTCCGCCGCCTCTCCCCAGGAGCTCTTTACCTGCCCCGCAGAACCAGGGTTCCCGAGACGGGGAAGGGGAGGGAGGGAAGCCCGGCCGCCCCGCTCGGCTCCGCCGCCTCTCCCCAGGAGCTCTTTACCTGCCCCAGGAGCGGAGGCCTTTCCCGCCGCCACGGGCCCGCCCAGGATCCTCTGCCGCCTCCAACTCCTCCTCGCGCGCCGCCGCGGCCGGACGATCCCCCGGCGCGGCCTTCCCTCCCCCAGGAGGCCGTGGCCGAGAAGCCGGGAGAGAAGGAGGCCCCCCGCCCGGCCCGCGCCCTTCCCTGCGCGCTGCCCAGCTGGCGGGGGTCCGAGGCGAGGCGGCCTCCGCCGACGGGCCAGCCGGTCGCCCCCGCCGAAGCCTCCCAGTCCCCCGGCTCCTGCTGCTCCGGCTCCGGCTAGCGCCCGTTTTTTAAACGGGCTTAATATACTAGTAAATATATATACAAGAAATTCATATATATAAAATTATCCCATATCGAATACTTAAGAAACGAGAGGTGTTCAAGCCGTTGGCAGATGATTTAAGAAAAAGAGGTATAAAGTATAGATGGGAATATCCTAAGGGAATATCTTTCTATTACAAAGGTATGAGGAAAAACTGTCAACTAGGTGCAGATGTGGAAAAATTTCTGAAAACGTATCGGAATGAGTTTGGAGGTAAAAAACACTCAGGGACAGAAACGGCTGAACTGGGAGTGGAGGATAAATCTGATTAAAAGTTGATCTGAAACTATCTTAATTTATTTTACTTTGGTAAAAACAAAAATAAATTTAATGAAGAATGGAGTCTATAACTGATCTTTCTTTAGTTATAATTATGTACATTGCTAGTGGAGAGTGGTAATAGGGAAGTCAGCTACATATATATAATGTTTGTAACTTAGTTTCTTTTCCCAAAAGGAACGGTTAATGAAATTTTGATATTAGGATATATATTACTAATAATAATCTTAATTTGTCTATGAAATTATAAATTTATGTGTGAAGATTACATTGTGAAAACTATATGAATGACGTATTTTATTCTTAGTCTGTAGGTCTGTGTATTAGTTTGTATGTTTGTATGTCTGTATGTTTGTGTGTTTATTTTTCATTATGTAATAAAAAAATAATAATAATAAAAAAAAAATGGTTGATTTACAATTAGGATTTAATAGTCCCGTAGTTTTTCGTCTATAAGACTAGGGTTTCCCCCTAAAAAATAATGTCCAAAATTGAGCGGTGTCTTATACATGGAGGCCATCTCCCACCCTCCCCATTTTCTTATACCGGAGTCCCCAAAAATAGGGGCCATCTTATAAATGGGGGCGCCTTACAGGCAGAAAAATATGGTAATTTAAAAATGGTCGATTTACGATTGGTATTTAATAGTGCCGTATTTTTCTGCCTATAAGACGCCCCCATATATAAGACACCCCCTATTCCAATTTAAGAAAATGGGAGGGGAGACGTATCTGTGTATAAGACGCCCCCAAATTTTTGTCATTATTTTTTAGAGGGGGGGAACTATTCTTATATATGGAAAAATACAGTAATAATTACAATTCCAAAATGCAGTATCCTATATAATAATCTCCCTGTGTCCCTGCGTCCACCGTCCGTGTGTCAGTGGAATTGGCCAACTGCGCATGCGCTCCACTGACACACATTGGAGCGCAGAGAGGAGGAGGAGCCTGATTGGTTGGAGCGCAGCGCGAGCGAAGCGCTTGCGCTTCGCGAGCCTCCGAACCTCTCCGCTTCAATCACCGCCGCCACCGCTCCTACCGCCGCCTCCTCCTGCTCCGGGGCCAGAAGCCGCAATGGCGCCCACTCCCCGCGCGCTGCTGCTTCTCCCCCTCCCTTCTTTCTCCCCGCCTCAGCCGCCCGTGGCGGCGGCGGGGAGGGCGGCCGTCGCCGGGGCAGCGGCAACAGGCGGCTCTGCCATGGTGGTGTCTTGGCCGCCTGAGGCGGGGAGAAGGAAGGGAGGGGGACAACTGCATATTGCGCCTCGGGTCCCCGCCGCCGCCGCTAGCGCCCATTATTAATGGGCTGAATTCAACTAGTTAGATAATAAGTATTAGATAATAAGGAAACCATGAGTCGAGGAGGTGGGAAGTCTCAGGCTGTTGTAGCCAAATGCTTTCTATATTATACATAAGTTGAATGTTATGTTTAAAACGTTTGCAAAAAATTAATAAAAATTATATTAAAAAAGAGGTTTTATAAACATATTGCAAACATTGGATTCTTTTTTATCACTTAAAAAGCGCCGTCATCGGGAAACACTGTGACATTCCAGCAGGTTCTCAAAATTGGTGCTCAGGATTTCACTGCTCCACCCCTGCTAGTGAAGGAAGCTGAAATGACGCTATGTGGTACTCCTTCCGGCACAAATTACTTTGACATTAAACCCGGCTTCGAACCACTGGAAATCTTAATCCAGCTGCCCCTGTAGCTTCTGAGCTTTTTTTTTCTTTCCCATTTAGGTCCTGTAGAAAAGTCTTCCCACACTGCCGCCTCCCTTGCGTTGTAAGAATTTAAGGTATTTTATTTACATATATATATATTAATTCTTATTAGTGTGCCAAGCAAAACAAGGCCTCATGTCTGAAGCACAGTCCTGAAACCATTTTGACTCACATGCGCTGGATTTTGGAGAAAGCTAGAGAGTTCCAGAAAAACATTTACTTCTGCTTCATTGACTACGCAAAAGCTTTTGACTGTGTCGACCACAGCAAACTCTGGCAAGTTCTTAAAGAAATGGGAGTGCCTGATCACCTCATCCATCTCCTGAGAAACCTCTATGTGGGACAAGAAGCTACAGTTAGAACTGGATATGGAATAACTGATTGGTTCAAAATTGGGAAAGGAGTACGACAAGGCTGTAGATTGTCTCCCTGCTTATTTAACTTATATGCAGAATTCATCATGCGAAAGGCTGGACTGGATGAATCCCAAACCGGAATTAAGATTGCCGGAAGAAATATCAACAACCTCAGATATGCTGATGATACAACCTTGATGGCAGAAAGTGAGGAGGAATTAAAGAACCTTTTAATGAGGGCGAAAGAGGAGAGCGCAAAATATGGTATCCAAAAAACGAAGATCGTGGCCACTGGTCCCATCACCTCCTGGCAAATAGAAGGGGAAGAAATGGAGGCAGGGAGAGATTTCACTTTCTTGGGTTCCATGATCACTGCAGATGGTGACAGCAGTCACGAAATTAGAAGACGCCTGCTTCTTGGGAGAAAAGCAATGACAAACCTAGACAGCATCTTAAAAAGCAAAGACATCACCTTGCCAACAAAGGTCCGTATAGTTAAAGCTCTGGTTTCCCCAGTAGTGATGTACGGAAGTGAGAGCTGGACCATAAAGAACTGGCTGATCGCCGAAGAATTGATGCTTTTGAATTCTGGTGCTGGAGGAGACTCTTGAGAGTCCCATGGACTGCAAGAAGATCAAACCTGTCCATTCTTAAAGAAATCAGCCCTGAGTGCTCACTAGAAGGACAGATCCTGAAGTTGAGGCTCCAGTACTTTGGCCACCTCATGAGAAGAGAAGGCTCCCTGGAAAAGACCCTGATGTTGGCAAAGATGGAGGGCGCAAGGAGAAGGGGACGGCAGAAGATGAGATGGTTGGACAGTGTTCTCGAAGCGACTAACATGAGTTTGGCCAAACTGCGAGAGGCAGTGAAGGATAGGCGTGCCTGGCGTGCTCTGGTCCAGGGGGTCACGAAGAGTCGGACACGACTGAACGACTGAACAACAACAAAAAATTAATTCTTATTAGTGTGCCAAGCAAAACAAGGCCTCATGTCTGAAGCACAGTCCTGAAACCATTTTGACTCCTGACACCATTTTGACTCTCAAAAACTGACCAGGTGTTTCTCTGCAAGGAGGAAGGGGGGGGGGTGAGAGAACCTTTCCATTGTCTCAGAAATTAAGTAATCATCTCAAAGGAATGGCCAGAGTCCCCAGGAAAGGCAATCAGATAAGACATTATCATATGAAGTGACAGACAGGAGGTAAACAGCGCACTCAAATTTTTGCTGGAGACCGCCTTTTTCTATGATGTAGCTGTGATGCATCTGAGGGGTGGTCCTGGGTTAAACCCCTTTTTGTGATGTATGTATGATGTATAGCGGGTTGGTCTTGAGGGGAAGGGGGGGGATTTCAAAGTCTATATAGGAGCTTGCACACCATTGTTCTGGGTCCTTTTCCTGCTCCTGTGTGAGAGGAAAGCACCCTGTTGCAACAGTGAAAATAAAGGTTTTGCTTCTCAATTTTTCTCTGGTTGGCCTCTTGTTTTTTACTCCTACCGATGGAGAACCTGCAGAGAACTTTGCAAGGGCTCTTGTGTACCCCATCCTATATAATAAAGTCCCTGTGTCCCTGCATCCAGTCCGTGTGTCAGTGGCATTGCGCCACTGCGCATGTCCCACAGGGACGCAGGGATTGGAGCGGGCGGAGAGGGGGCGTGTCCGAGAGGGCGGCCGTGTGCAGGCGCGTCGTCAGTTGGGTCAGTGCCGCCGCTTCGCACGGCCGCCCTCCCGGGCCGCTGAGGGGGCAACCGACCGCTGCCGGGCTCGCCCTGCCCAGGCACCTCCGCGGACCTGCCGGCTTCGCCAGGGGCGCTTCGGGTCTAGCGGAGCCTCCCTCTTCAACTGAGCGAGGGGGAGACCCTCCGTGCCGCTCGCCTCCAGCCTCCCTCCGCCTGCCCCGCTTAGGAGGGAGGCTCCGCTAGGCCCAAAGCCCCGGCCTCTCCCCCCGCCAACGCCGATGTCTCGGCCGGCCGCGCTCTCACCATAAGTGACGGTCACCGTCAGGGCCGAGCTGCCGCCGCCGGGCACCGCCATGCCCCGCTTCGCCCTTGGCCCGCCTGCCTCACGGAGCCCACGCCGAGTGCCGCCCTCCGGCACCGGCCTCCAAGCCAAGGGGGCCACCGCCACACGCTCCCCAGTCACGGAGGGCGGCGGGACCGTGGACCTTTTATTAAGAAGAGGCGGCGCTGCGACTCCTCCATCTGTGCCGCGGCAGGCTGAGGGCTGCCCCGCGGCTGAGGCGGCCCCGCCAGGCCCACGGTGCTCCCCTGGGCCGCATCCCGGCCGGCCTCCTCGGGGCCACTCTGCCCCATCCTCCCACTCGAGCCCGGCTGAGGGACCCTCTCCCGCTTCGCCGCCACCCGGATGGAGATGCCGCTGCAGGCGGACTCGCTCTGTGTGCTGCCGGGGTTTGAACAAATATGTTCTAGCGCCCGTTATTTTAATGGGCTTCAAATCACTAGTAAGGGAATAAGGGCATATTTTCTTATAACACTTGCCACTCCCAAACGGAGGAAGCTCTCTGGCGTACCTTTCCAATCCCCCTAGTAGGCGAAGGTGCCGGAGAGACAGGAATGAAGTCTATCCTCTTTGGAGACGAGGATTTTTCCGATTTGTCCAAGTCGTTGTCACTCTGGGAACACAAGAGGGTCAAGTTGACAGCTTCACGGGACGCAGCAGCCCTAGACAGGACCGGTGCGGGCAATTTTGGCGCCCTAGGCGAGGGGGCGGGCCACGTGACGTCATTGCGTATGCCGCACGTTGCGGAGCGGTGCCCCGCCCCCTGCTCGGCTGGGCGCCAGCCGGCGTCCCAACCAGCGGCGGAGTAAGCAAACCGCGGCGGTGGGCGCCCGAGTAAAAGCCCCGAGTAAAAGTGTGCTATTGGCACGTGTGTATCCGCCAAGGGAGAGGGTGTTGTGAGAAAGGGGTGTGTTTGTGCCAGGGTGGATTTGATTTAAATCACGATTTAAATCACTAGTCAGTAAGGCTTGATTGAAATATTTTTTTTACAGAAAGACTCCTTCTCGCTGGTATAATCTTAATATTTACAACCATACGAAGGTTTCATTTTTAGAATAATAAATTTTCAGAGTAGTTTTTACAGTTATATCAAAAATTACTGATTTGGTTCTACTACTAGAAATACATAGACAGATAATTATGAAATTATGGTGAGGTTTAAGAAGTTAACTGTTTATATTTGGACGAATTTTCTGCTGTACTTTATTGGAAGGAGAAAAATAATCATTTCCTTAATAACCATTTAAACAATTTATTTAACTAAAACAATAACATGATAGCATGTGTATCCATGTTTGTTAACTGATGTGGTTAAACATTTAAAGAAAAAAAACTTAGACTGAGTTTAAGCACACTTGATCAACTTAAAACAAATCCTTCTTTCCTGATGAATAGCCTTTGGACTACAATGTAACTTAAATAGAAGACTATATTTAGAAAGATTTTTCCTCCAAAAGCATTTTATTTTAAAAATCCAATTTAAATAAAAAAAATCCGATTTAAATAAAAAAAATCCGATTTTTTTGATTTTTTAAAAAAAAATCATTGATTTTTATCCACCCTGGTTTGTGCGTGGTCTGGTCTGCCTCCAAGCAGAGCGAAAACGTGTCTGGCAAGGACAAAAAGGACAGAGTCCCCAGGCGGACGTGCGCGAAGGTGATGCAACCGCTGGCTGAGTGATGCTCCCACCGCTTCGACTGGCTGAGGGCGGCATCTCTCAGGCCGGGCACCCCCCGCCGCCGCGGTTTGCTTGCTCCGCCGCTGCTTGGGGCGGCGGCAGGGGGGCAGGCTGGCCAGCGCCCCCTCCATTTTGGCGCCCTCGCCGCCGCGGTTTTCGCCCCAACCTGCTTGCTCCGCCGCTGGTTGGGGCGGCACCGGGCGGCAGGCTGGCCAGCGCCCCCTCCACTTTGGTGCCCTAGGAAACTGCCTCGTTCGCCTAAATGGACGCGCCGGCCCTGGCCCTAGAGCAGTGATGGGCAACCTTTTGAGCTTGGTGTGTCAAAACTCGCCAAAAAACCGAGGACAACTCAGGTGGTGTGTCACTTCGAGAAAAACACCATAATTTCACAACATTAAAGTTTAAATAACAAAAATGTATAATTGTAATATATAACTGTATTTAATAAACCAAAAATTAGACATCAACGACACCCCGGAACAGTAGATTGTATGATGGTTGCTGTGGTTATGTGGTTGGTGGTAATGGCGATCGCAAGGCCCCCAGAGATGCGTCCCCTGCGGCATTCCGCTGCTCGGACGTTAGGTCAAAGATCCCCTAACGGCCTAACCCAGTGATGGCTAACCTTGACACTCCAGATGTTTTGGAACTACAACTCCCATCATCCCTGACCACTGGTCCTGTTAGCTAGGGATCATGGGAGTTGTAGTTCCAAAACATCTGGAGTGTCAAGGTTAGCCATCACTGGCCTAACCAGAAGTCCCAGAACTAGACGCTCTGTGCCGGAGCTCTGTTGTTTTGGCCTACAGACCTCCGGCACAGAGTGTCTACACGACAGCAAATGTTTCGGCCAGGTGCAGTAGCCGAGGATGAAACGTCCTTCTCGGCATGCGGCCCCATACTTCCCTGTATGCGGCTGCATGCGGCTGCGTGTCATCAGAAATGGTTATGCGTGTCATAGGTTCGCCATCACTGCCCTAGAGGCTGCACCGTAAAGATCCCAATGAAAAGGAGTGCGGCCAATCGCTCCACCCCCCAATCTGAGCTCACTGGTTAAGTCAGGGAGTGGAATTAAAATATTAAACATCGGTAAGAAGATTACCAGACTCAAGCTTTCTTCCCATGATTGGCTTATCTGCATTGCTGTTTGGACTTCCCTAAAACACAAAAAGGCTTATCAGCGGCGACGAGAGAACACAGTAGCTGTTTTTTAATAAAAAAAACAACCAGCAGTTCAGTTGCACCTACCTTTCATGCGCCGCTTCTCTGTTCATCAAATCCACTCCTTCCTCCTGGAGTACAAGAATTCACAGGTTAGTTCTCAAGGACTTCCTGCTCTGCAAAATAGCACTTCCTATTGAAGTAAGCAAAATTTTACTAGGAAAGGCATAAAGTTGGGTCCGGTTTCCCCAAGGGGGAGTCCGGATTTTTCTCCCTGGGAAGAGCTGGAATTTTAGAGCTTTTCCCTTCGTGCCACAGACAGAGACCACACCAGAGTTATCAAAAGCAAAGCACAGCTTCCCATTTATTGAATCTGTTGCAACAGAGGTTCCCCCCCAACGTAACAGGTACGAGGCGAAGAACCCAGGACAATGGTGTGTCAGCTCCTATATAGACTTTGAAATCCCCCCCCCACTTGGCTCAAGACCAACCCCCTATACATCATACATACGTCACGAAAAGGGGTGTAACCCAGGACCACCCCTCAGATACATCACGGCTACATCATAACTTGGGAGGGTCAGAGGAGGTAACTTGAGAATTTCCCACACCTGGTCATCCCTCCTCGACCCCTCCCAAACACACATTTCTGGATAACAAAAGGTTTCCTGACAAGGGAGTCATCCTGCGGCTTATGTAGATCGGCTTATGTAGATCGTCTACCTTCTGGGCTTCTGCTGACACGATAGTTTGCTTACAGGGAAGTGATAAGTGTCGGAGATATGCATGCAGAGGGGAGTGGAGAGGGAAATTGATCTTAATCTGGGGTCTCCTGTAGGTCACACGTAGGTAAGGAAAAGGTTCTATTTCCTTGAAATGGCTTACCTGATGTCAAGAGTTGTGGTGGTTGAAGTCCAGGAAGCCAGGGTCCCCTCTCTGTTCATGGGGTACATTGTAGGAGGGTAGGGTGACCTCTTATGACACTATATCAACCACCTGTCCTATATCAGGCACCAGCCAACTCAACCCTCCAGATGTTTTGGGACTACAACTCCCATTATCCCTAGAGGATTGGAGAAGACCAGTCTACATCCCAATCCCAAAGAAGGGCAGTGCCAAAGAATGCTCCAACTACCGCACAATTGCGCTCATTTCACACGCTAGCAAGGTTTTGCTAAAAATTCTACAAGGCAGGCTTAAGCAGTATGTGGACCGAGAACTCCCAGAAGTGCAAGCTGGATTTCGAAGGGGCAGAGGAACCAGAGACCAAATTGCAAACATGCGCGGGATTATGGAGAAAGCTAGAGAGTTCCAGAAAAACATTTACTTCTGCTTCATTGACTACGCAAAAGCTTTTGACTGTGTCGACCACAGCCAACTATGGCAAGTTCTTAAAGAAATGGGAGTGCCTGATCACCTCATCTGTCTCCTGAGAAATCTCTATGTGGGACAAGAAGCTACAGTTAGAACTGGATATGGAATGACTGATTGGTTCAAAATTGGGAAAGGAGTACGACAAGGCTGTAGTTCCCAAGGCTGATGCTCCCAAATTTTTGACATTATTTTTAGAGGGGGGGAACCTAATCTTATACACGGGGAAATATGGTAACTACAGTAACCGCTGTCTTTTTCTGTCTATACGACGCCCCCATGTATAAGATGCACTTCAAATTCTGGACATTATCTTTTAGGGGGGGAAACCTACAGGTGAAACTCAAAAAATTAGAATATCGTGGAAAGGGTCATTTCTTTCAGTAATTCAACTTAAAAGGTGAAACTAATATATGAGATAGACTCATGACGTGCCATGCGAGATATGTCAAGCCTTTATTTGTTATAATTGTGATTATTATGGCGTACAGCTGAGGAGAACCCCAACTTAACAATTTCAACTTTGGGGTTTTCATCAGCTGTACGCCATAATCATCACAATCATAACAAACAAAGGCTTGACATATCTCGCTTGGCATGTCATGAGTCTATCTCATATATTAAACTCCAGTAGCTAATGAAAACAATTGCTTACATAAATGGACTTTTCCACAATATTCTAATTTTTCGAGTTTCACCTGTAGTCTTATACACGTAAAAAAAAAATTCTTCTGAAAATTAGGGAGAGGTGGGAATAGTGTGGTGGAGACCCCAATTCTAACAACCATATGTGGAAGCTGGAAAAAATTAGCTAAGAAACCCAGTGTTTTTCCCTTTAGAAAGGGGGAAAAATAGAGCTTTGTTTTGGGAGCGGAGCTCAAAAGACAACTGTTTTCTTCAAAGAACCGAGATATTATTGAGAGACCAATTCCAAAGAACTTTTATATACAGGTGAAACTCGAAAAATTAGAATATCGTGGAAAGCGTCATTTCTTTCAGTAATTCAACTTAAAAGGTGAAACTAATATATGAGATAGACTCATGACATGCCAAGCGAGATATGTCAAGCCTTTATTTGTTATAATTGTGATGATTATGGCGTACAGCTGATGAGAACCCCAACTTAACAATTTCAACTTTGGGGTTCTCATCAGCTGTACGCCATAATCATCACAATTATAACAAAGGCTTGACATATCTCGCTTGGCATGTCATGAGTCTATCCTATATAATAAAGTCCCTGTGTCCCTGCGTCCGGTCCGTGTGTCAGTGGAATTGCGGTACTGCGCATGTCCCACACGGACGCAGGGATTGGAGCGTAGAGACCAATAGGCGATGGCGGTTACTTAAACGACGGTGTCTCTCTCCAATCCCGCTTCGCCTGGGGGAGGGAGCGGGGAGAACGGTGGGAAAGGGGGTGGAGTCGCAAGGGAGAGGGAGATAGGAAAAGGGAAGATTGACAACATGCACGCACACTCAGAGGTAAATAGTGATGGGTTCTGGGTAGGGAAAGGGCTATAAGGGAGGATAGAGGTAGGAAAAGGGTAGAGGGGACACAGAGGTAGAAAAGGAGTAGAGGGACCTCAGAGGTAGGAAAGGAGTAGAGGGACCTCAGAGGTAGGAAAGGGGTAGAGGAGGCCACAGAGGTAGGAAAGGGGTACATGGGCCACAGAGGTAGGAAAGGGGTAGAGGGACCTCAGAGGTAGGAAAGGGGTAGAGGAGGCCACAGAGGTAGGAAAGGGGTACATGGGCCACAGAGGTAGGAAAGGAGTAGAGGGACCTCAGAGGTAGGAAAGGGGTAGAGGAGGCCACAGAGGTAGGAAAGGGGTAGAGGGACCTCAGCCTGCTTTTACAAATGTTTCACCACATATCTTCTAGCGCCCGTTAATTTAACGGGCTGAACGTCCACTAGTCTCATATATTAAACTCCAGTAGCTAATGAAAACAGTTGCTTACATAAATGGACTTTCCCACAATATTCTCATTTTTCGAGTTTCACCTGTATGTTTGTACTTTAAGGACAGCGCCCGGAAAAGTGAAGTGTTGCTTACCCTTCTGATCTGATGGAGTCGGCTGCTGGGGATACGAATTGTAGGGGAAGAGATCAGCTGCGGGAGAGAAGGAAGAAGACCTTTCAGAAGTTACCTTTCTTTGGTTGGGCTGAAAGCTGACACTCACTCAACTCAAGAACCTGGCTCGCCACTTTGTAAAGATGGAAAGATGAGCCATTTATAAAAACTGCCCACAGAACTTGTATAGTAAGAACGCCAGGGTGGATAAAAATCAACGATATTTTTTAATTTCTTAAAAATTTAAATCAGTTTTTTTAAAAATTTACCCAGGGTGGATTTGATTTAAATCAAATTGATTTAAATCACGATTTAAATCACTAGTCAGTAAGGCTTGATTTAAATCACTAGTTCGTAAGACTTGATTTAAATATTTTTTTTACAGAAAGACTCCTTCTTGCTGGTATAATCTTAATATTTACAGCCATATGAAGGTTTCATTTTTGGAATAATAAATTTTCAGAGTAGTTTTTACAGATATCAAAAAATTACTGATTTGGTTATACTACTAGAAATACATAGACAGATAATTATGAAATTATGGTGAGGTTTAATAAGTTAACTGTTTATATTTGGACAACTTTTCTGCTGTACTTTATTGGAAGGAGAAAAATAATCATTTCCTTAATAACCATTTAAACAATTTATTTAACTAAAACAATAACATGATAGCATATGTATCCATGTTTGTTAACTGATGTGGTTAAACATTTTAAAAAAAAAACTTAGACTGAGTTTTAGCACACTTGATAAACTTAAAACAAATCCTTATTTCCTGATGAATAGCTTTTGGACTACAATGTAACTTAAATAGAAGACTATATTTAGAATGATTTTTCCTCCAAAAGCATTTTATTTTAAAAATCCAATTTAAATCAAAAAAATCCGATTTAAATAAAAAAAATCTGATTTTTTTTTTTTTTTAAATTGTTGATTTTTATCCACCCTGGGAATTTGTTTAATTTTGGTATACTTGTAATTTTTATTGTTTTTGGTTTATATTGTTTTATTGTTTTTTGTGTGTTTTGCTTGTTTGTTTTTGCACATGGATACATATGCTATCATGTTATTGTTTTAGTTAAATAAATTGTTTAAATGGTTAAGGAAATGATTATTTTTCTCCTTCCAATAAAGTACAGCAGAAAAGTTGTCTAAATATAAACAGTTAACTTATTAAACCTCACCATAATTTCATAATTATCTGTCTATGTATTTCTAGTAGTATAACCAAATCAGTAATTTTTGATATAACTGTAAAAACTACTCTGAAAATTTATTATTCCAAAAATGAAACCTTCATCTGGTTGTAAATATTAAGATTATACCAGCAAGAAGGAGTCTTTCTGTAAAAAAAATATTTAAATCAAGTCTTACTGACTAGTGATTTAAATCAAGCCTTACTGACTAGTGATTTAAATCGTGATTTAAATCATGATTTAAATCAATTTGATTTAAATCAAATCCACCCTGCAAATTCCCAACCCAACTAAGAATCCATCCCACCCACCCTACCAGAAAGAATTAAAAAGAGCATTTAAAAACATTCTATGTAATGGTATGGTAGATATGCATTCCACCCATTTTAATGTAGGAGAAATATACTACCACTCAGTCTCTACTCCAAGACTGGTGGCCCTGAAAACTCCTTATTTTTATAGCATTGAAAGAATATTCATTCTTCTTAAAAGGAAAGAGGAATGGCAGTTTCTCTCATGCAGACACAGTCAAACTCCATCATATAAATATCATATAAGATGTCTCGAGAGGTATGCTGTCTCCCCGGGGCCAAGATCCATGATGTTACAGAACGGCTGCAAGGAATAATAAAACCTACGGATAAAAACCCCTTCCTTTTAGTCCATGTGGGAACCAATGACACCGCAAGCCATAGCCTCCAGAAGATCAAAAGTGATTATGAGGCTCTGGGCAGGAAGCTGAAGCAATTAAATGCACAAATTGTCATCTCATCTGTCCTCCCAGTTGAACGCCGTGGCCCAGGAAGAGAGGGGAAAATAGGAGAAGTGAACAACTGGCTTCGCAAATGGTGCCGGCAGGAACGGTTTGGATTCTTAGATCACGGCCTGCAGTTTCTTGAAGATGGACTTCTGGCAAGTGATGGGCTGCACCTCACAAGGGTTGGGAGGAATGTTTTTGCCAACAATCTCAAAAACCTCATCAGGAGGGCTTTAAACTGACTTATGTGGGGGAGGGAGACAGTGGTCCTGAAGGTAGGAGTCTATCAAATGCTGAAGATGATCATCCAAAAGTCAAGGACCAAATGGAGCAAACAGCACACAGACCTAGTGGTGGGAGGAAAAAATCCTTAAGTAGGAGACTAGGGGGAATGATCAATGGTTTTCAATGTCTGTATACAAATGCACAGAGCATGGGAAATAAACAAGATGAACTTGAGCTCTTGATACAGCAAACTAAATACGACATAATAGGCATCACTGAAACCTGGTGGGATGAGTCTCATGATTGGAATGTAGTAATAGAGGGATACAATCTATTTCAGAGAAATAGACCAAACAGGAAAGGAGGAGGAGTGGCATTATATGTCAGGGATGTGTATACCTGTGAAGAGATCCATGATTTAAAACTTCAAAGCCAAATTGAGAGTATCTGGGTCAAAATTAAGGGAGAGAAAAATAACAGTGATCTCATTGTGGGAGTTTACTATAGATCCCCGAGCCAAACTGAGGACATAGATGATGCCTTCCTGGAACAGATGACCAAGCATTCAAAAGGAAATGAGATAGTAGTAATGGGGGATTTCAACTATCCTGATATTTGTTGGATGTCAAACTCAGCCAAGAGCATAAGGTCGAACAGATTCCTCACTGGCCTTGCAGACAACTTCATTGTCCAGAAAGTGGTAGAAGCAACAAGAGGATCAGCCATTTTAGATCTGGTCCTAACCAATAGTGATGACCTGGTTAGTGGGGTAGAAGTGGCAGGATCATTAGGTGGGAGTGATCATGCTCTTCTGGAGTTTATTATACATCAGAAAGGAGCAACCAAGCATACTAAGACTCAAATTCTAGACTTTAAGAAAGCCGACTTCAGAAAACTTAGGGAAATGCTGGGTGTGATCCCATGGTCAGTAATACTTAAAGGGAAGGGAGTTCATGATGGATGGGAGTTTGTTAAAAGGGAGATATTAAAAGCACAACTTCAAGCAGTACCAATGCGACGAAAACATGGAAGGTGCCTAAAGAAGCCAGGGTGGCTATCTAAAGAACTTTTAACTGAGTTAAGATTTAAAAGGGATATGTACAAGAAATGGAAAAAGGGGGAAACCACCAGAGAGGAATTCAAACAAATAGCCAGCACATGTAGAGACAAAGTCAGAAAAGCTAAAGCACAGAATGAACTCAGGCTTGCTAGAGAGGTTAAAAGCAATAAAAAGAGTTTTTATGGGTATGTCCGTAGCAAAAGGAAGAACAAGGAAACAGTGGGGTCACTTAGAGGAGAAGAAGGTGAAATGCAAACAGGGGACGCAGAAAGGGCAGAACTCCTCAATACCTTCTTTGCCTCAGTCTTCTCCAAAAAAGAAAACAATGCGCGACCTGAAGAATATGGAGCAGATGATTCAGCAGGGGAAACACAGCCCAGAATAAGTAAGGAGGTAGTACAAGAACACTTGGCTAGTTTAGATGTATTCAAGTCTCCAGGGCCAGATGAACTACATCCCAGAGTATTAAAAGAACTGGCAGAGGTGATTTCAGAACCACTGGCAGTAATCTTTGAGAATTCCTGGAAAACAGGTGAAGTCCCAGCAGACTGGAGGAGGGCAAATGTTGTCCCTATCTTCAAAAAGGGGAAAAGAGAGGACCCAAACAATTACCGCCCAGTCAGCCTGACATCAATACCAGGAAAGATTCTAGAGCAGATCATTAAGCAAACGGTCTGTGAGCACCTAGAAAGGAACGCTGTGATCACTAAAAGTCAGCATGGGTTTCTGAAAAATAAGTCATGTCAGACTAATCTGATCTCATTTTTTGACAGAATTACAAGCCTGGTAGACGAAGGGAACACTGTGGATGTAGCCTATCTTGATTTCAGCAAGGCCTTTGACAAGGTGCCCCATGATATTCTTGTAAAGAAGCTGGTAAAATGCGGGCTAGACAATGCTACCATTCAGTGGATTTGTAACTGGCTGACTGACCGAACCCAAAGGGTGCTCATCAATGGCTCCTCTTCATCCTGGAGAGAAGTGACTAGTGGGGTGCCACAGGGTTCTGTCTTGGGCCCAGTCTTATTCAACATCTTTATCAATGACTTGGATGATGGGCTTGAGGGCATCCTGATCAAGTTTGCAGATGACACCAAATTGGGAGGGGTGGCTAATACCCCAGAGGACAGGATCACACTTCAAAATGACCTTAACAGATTAGAGAACTGGGCCAAGGCAAACAGGATGAATTTTAACAGGGAGAAATGTAAAGTACTACACTTGGGCAAAAAAAATGAAAGGCACAAATACAGGATGGGTGATACCTGGCTTGAGAGCAGTACAAGTGAAAAGGATCTAGGAGTCTTGGTAGACCACAAACTTGACATGAGTCAACAGTGTGATGCAGCAGCTAAAAAAGCCAATGCAATTCTGGGCTGCATCAATAGGAGTATAGCATCTAGATCAAGGGAAGGAATAGTACCACTGTATTCCGCTCTGGTCAGACCCCACCTGGAATACTGTGTCCAGTTCTGGGCACCACAGTTCAAGAAGGATATTGACAAGCTGGAACGTGTCCAGAGGAGGGCAACCAAAATGGTCAAAGGCCTGGAAACGATGCCTTATGAGGAACGGCTTAGGGAGCTGGGTATGTTTAGCCTGGAGAAGAGAAGGTTAAGGGGTGATATGATAGCCATGTTCAAATATATAAAAGGATGTCATATAGAGGAGGGAGAAAGGTTGTTTTCTGCTGCTCCAGAGAAGCGGACACGGAGCAATGGATTCAAACTACAAGAAAGAAGATTCCACCTAAACATTAGGAAGAACTTCCTGACAGTAAGAGCTGTTCGACAGTGGAATTTGCTGCCAAGGAGTGTGGTGGAGTCTCCTTCTTTGGAGGTCTTTAAGCAGAGGCTTGACAGCCACCTGTCAGGAATGCTTTGATGGTGTTTCCTGCTTGGCAGGGGGTTGGACTGGATGGCCCTTGTGGTCTCTTCCAACTCTATGATTCTGTGATTCTGTGAAATCTGTTGCAAAGGAAGGTAATATTACTCTGAATATTTTAATGACGACAGAACCTGAAAACACCTTTATTGGAGGCTATGAAGAGTGGATGAGTTATTTATATGTGAAATTTCAGTTGCAAAACTTATTTTTCTCATCTTTGTTGTTCATCTGGTGCAGAAGATGGACACTTTAGCCCACCATGCAGAGATTCATACTAAAGCTCATTTAATCTCGGGGCATAATTAGCTGAATTTATCCCTGCCATTGAAAATGCTATCAGCTTGCCTCTTTGCAAGACACAAAATTGCAAGTTTCTCATCTTGCGAAAAGTTATGGATAGAGGAAATAAAGTTTACTGCATGCTCAACAACTTCATAGAATCCTAGAGTTGGAAGAGACCACCAGGGCCATCCAGTCCAACCCCCTGCCAAGCAGGAATCATTATTAATATTATTGCTAGAATCATAGAGTGAGAAGAGACCCCAAGGGCCATCCAGTCCAACCCCCTGCCAAGCAGGAACACCATCAAAGCATTCTTGACAGATGGCTGTCAAGCCTCTGCTTAAAGACCTCCAAAGAAGGAGACTCCACCACACTCCTTGGCAGCAAATTCCATTGTCAAACAGCTCTTACTGTCAGGAAGTTCTTCCTAACGTTTAGGTGGAATCTTCTTTCTTGTAGTTTGAATCCATTGCTCCGTGTCCGCTTCTCTGGAGCAGCAGAAAACAACCTTTCTCCCTCCTCTATATGACATCCTTTTATATATTTGAACATGGCTATCATATCACCCCTGAACCTTCTCTTCTCCAGGCTAAACATACCCAGCTCCCTAAGCCGTTCCTCATAAGGCATCGTTTCCAAGCCTTTGACCATTTTGGTTGCCCTCCTCTGGACACGTTCCAGCTTGTCAGTATCCTTCTTGAACTGTGGTGCCCAGAACTGGACACAGTATTCCAGGTGGGGTCTGACCAGAGCGGAATACAGTGGTACTATTCCTTCCCTTGATCTAGATGCTATACTCCTATTGATGCAGCCCAGAATTGCATTGGCTTTTTGAGCTGCTGCATCACACTGTTGACTCATGTCAAGTTTGTGGTCTACCAAGGCTCCTATATCCTTTTCACATGTACTGCTCTCAAGCCAGGTGTCACCCATCCTGTATTTGTGCCTTTCATTTTTTTTGCCCAAGTGTAGTACTTTACATTTCTCCCTGTTAAAATTCATATTGTTTGCCTTGGCCCAGTTCTCTAATCTGTTAAGGTCATTTTGAAGTGTGATCCTGTCCTCTGGGGTATTAGCCACCCCTCCCAATTTGGTGTCATCTGCAAACTTGATCAGGATGCCCTCAAGCCCATCATCCAAGTCCTTGATCAAGATGTTGAATAAGACTGGGCCCAAGACAGAACCCTGTGGCACCCCACTAGTCACTTCTCTCCAGGATGAAGGGGATCCATTAATGAACACCCTTTGGGTTCGGTCAGTCAGCCAGTTACAAATCCACTGAATGGTAGCATTGTCTAGCCTGCATTAATTCAGCTTTGATCGAAATTCAGCGGGCGCACTGCCTCCATTTTCCATAAACCCCTGGGGTTCGAAAGCTCTTTGGATCTCCCCAGTGCTTACCATGCTGTGCCGGTTCACGACCGTTGTGCTGTTCCGGCGGGTGCGCAAGACATGCGGCTGGAAGACCTGGGAATTGTCACTGAAAGAAGCGAAAGGGTCTATTACGTTATGCAGGTATCTTACATACGATTCTAAATTCTTGATCGACTAGCCTTCCCTTCCCACACTTTTCTCTCCTATCTGAATGTACCCTATCAACTTTGGAAGAGGCTTCAGATTTTCCCGGCAGATTTGCTAGAAGGGGTTTGATCAGTTGGCCCCTTGCTTGCTTGTACTGCCCACAATGCAGCAGGGTGGATAAAAATCAATGATTATTTTTTAAAAAATCAAAAAAATCGGATTTTTTTGATTTAAATCGGATTTTTAAAATAAAATGCTTTTGGAGGAAAACTCTTTCTAAATATAGTCTTCCATTTAAGTTACATTGTAGTCCAAAGGCTATTCATCAGGAAATAAGGATTTGTTTTAAGTTTATCAAGTGCGCTAAAACTCAGTCTAAGGTTTTTTTTTAAAAAATGTTTAACCACATCAGTTAACAAACATGGATACCTATGCTATCATGTTATTGTTTTAGTTAAATAAACTGTTTAAATGGTTATTAAGGAAATGATTCTTTTTCTCCTTCCAATAAAGTACAGCAGAAAAGTTGATGTGTTTAACCACATCAGTTAACAAACATGGATACATATGCTATCATGTTATTGTTTTAGTTAAATAAATTGTTTAAATTAGTTATTAAGGAAATGATTATTTTTCTCCTTCCAATCAAGTACAGCAGAAAAGTTGTCCAAATATAAACAGTTAACTTCTTAAACCTCACCATAATTTCATAATTATCTGTCTATGTATTTCTAGTAGTATAACCAAATCAGTAATTTTTGATATAACTGTAAAAACCACTCTGAAAATGTATTATTCCAAAAATGAAACCTTCATATGGTTGTAAATATTAAGATTATACCAGCAAGAAAGGAGTCTTTCTGTAGAGAAAATATTGAAATCAAGTCTTGCTGACTAGCGATTTAAATCAAGTCTTACTGACTAGTGATTTAAATCAAGCCTTACTGACTAGGGATTTAAATCAAGCCTTACTGACTAGGGATTTAAATCAAGCCTTACTGACTAGGGATTTAAATCAATCCTTACTGACTAGGGATTTAAATCAAGCCTTACTGACTAGGGATTTAACTCTAGTCTTACGGACTAGGGATTTAACTCAAGCCTTACTGACTAGGGATTTAAATCAAGCCTTACTGACTAGGGATTTAACTCAAGTCTTACGGACTAGGGATTTAACTCAAGCCTTACTGACTAGTGATTTAAATCAAGTCTTACTGACTAGGGATTTAAATCAAGCCTTACTGACTAGTGATTTAACTCACAGAATCACAGAATCATAGAGTTGGAAGAGACCACAAGGGCCATCCAGTCCAACCCCCTGCCAAGCAGGAAACACCATCAAAGCATTCCTGACAGGTGGCTGTCAAGCCTCTGCTTAAAGACCTCCAAAGAAGGAGACTCCACCACACTCCTTGGCAGCAAATTCCATTGTCGAACAGCTCTTACTGTCAAGAAATTCTTCCTAATGTTTAGGTGGAATCTTCTTTCTTGTAGTTTGAATCCATTGCTCCGTGTCCGCTTCTCTGGAGCAGCAGAAAACAACCTTTCTCCCTCCTCTATATGACATCCTTTTATATATTTGAACATGGCTATCATATCACCCCTTAACCGTCTCTTCTCCAGGCTAAACATACCCAGCTCCCTAAGCCGTTCCTCATAAGGCATCGTTTCCAGGCCTTTGACCATTTTGGTTGCCCTCCTCTGGACACGTTCCAGCTTGTCAATATCCTTCTTGAACTGTGGTGCCCAGAACTGGACACAGTATTCCAGGTGGGGTCTGACCAGAGCGGAATACAGTGGTACTATTCCTTCCCTTGATCTAGATGCTATACTCCTATTGATGCAGCCCAGAATTGCATTGGCTTTTTTAGCTGCTGCATCACACTGTTGACTCATGTCAAGTTTGTGGTCTACCAAGACTCCTAGATCCTTTTCACTTGTACTGCTCTCAAGCCAGGTATCACCCATCCTGTATTTGTGCCTTTCATATTTGTGCCTTTCAAGTCTTACTGACTAGTGATTTAAATCAAGTCTTACTGACTAGTGATTTAACTCAAGCCTTACTGACTAGTGATTTAAATCGTGATTTAAATCGTGATTTAAAATCAATTTGATTTTAAATCAAATCTACCCTGCTCAAGACTCTCTTCATTCACACATCTGACAAAAACATACTCTGTCTCCACATCATACTTGATACAACATCCATTCCCTATTGCCTTAGACAAGCACATGCTACTCACCAGCTGCCTTCCAGGCATAGGCAACCTTCGGCTCCCAGATGTTTTGGGACTACAACTCCCATCATCCCCTGACCACTGGTCCTGTTAGCTAGGGGTCATGAGAGTTGTAGTCCCCAAACATCTAACAGTGATGGCTAACCTTGACCCTCCAGATGTTTTGGGACTACAACTCCCATCATCCCTGACCACTGGTCCTGTTAGCTAGGGATGATGGGAGTTGTAGTCCCAAAACATCTGGGAGCCGAAGGTTGCCTACCCCGAGTTTAGCCAACACCACCCTAGTCCTCCCAACCTCTCTGCCACAGTGTACGCTGGTGCCACACCAATCCCGCTGAAGCCCTTGACTTCTAATAGCACTCCTATTCCACCCACTACACCCCATAGTCTTTCCACATCTAGTTCCATTTCCAGCCATAGAAAGTCTTTGTTCTTTTCACTGCCAGGCTTAGAATCAGGGTGGATAAAAAATCAATGATTTTTTTTAAAAGAATCAAAAAAATCGGATTTTTTTATTTAAATTGGATTTTTTTATTTAAATGGATTTTTTTTGATTTAAATCGGATTTTTTTATTTAAATCGGATTTTTTATTTTAAATTGGATTTTTTTGATTTAAATTGGATTTTTTTATTTAAATTGGATTTTTTTTGATTTAAATCGGATTTTTTTTTTATTTAAATTGGATTTTTTTGATTTAAATTGGATTTTTTTTTGATTTAAATTGTATTTAAATCAAATCCCCCCTGGCCGAGGGGCCTCCTCCCCCAGCCATGGCCCAACTCGGCCCTCCAGCTGTTTGGAGAGCCCAATTCCCATCATCCCCGACCACTGGTCCCGTGCGCAAGGGATGCTGGGAGTTGTAGTCCCCGCGGGGCTGGAGGCCCCCCCCCCGCCTCACCTGAGCCCGTGGATGAGCGGGGCGCTGTTGGAGCGCCTCAGGCCGCCCCCCTCGCTCGCGGCCGGCGGCAGCTCCAGGTCCAGCTCCATCTTCTCGGCCTGGGCCATGGAGGCGGCGGCGGGCCTGCTCACCGAGGGCGGCCTCGGCTGCTGCTCCTCAGGCCCCGGCCTTCGCCTCAGGAGCGGCGTCGGAGCGCCTCCTCAGGCGGAGGCCGGCCAGCCGGTAGGCGTTGCGCATGCGCGTGCCGCCGTGCTGGCTCGCGGAAGGGAAAGGGCGGGCCGGCCCTTTACGCATGCGCCCCCTCTGCTCCTGCGCATACGTGCCTCCGTCTCCTCGGAGCGCCTCCTCAGGCAGAGGCCGGCCAGCCGGTAGGCGTTGCGCATGCGCGCTGCGCGTGCTGGCTCGCGGAAGGGAAAGGGCGGGCCGGCCTTTTACGCATGCGCCCCCCTCTGCTCCTGCGCATTACGTGCCTCCGTCTGGTCGGAGCGCCTCCTCAGGCGGAGGTGGGCCAGCCGGGAGGCGGCGCGCATGCGCATTTGCGCGCGCGCGCTGGCTGCTGGGAGGGAGGAGGAGAACGGCGGGCCGGCTCTTAATGCAGGCGCCCCGCTGCTCCTGCGCATGTCGGGCTCTTGGCCGGAGCACCTCCCGACGACGGTTGCGCATGCTCAACGGCGTAGAGGGCGGGGCAAAATGAAAAAAATGTCCTGACGGGGGGGGGGGAAGGTGAGCCTTTGGATTTCGTCACGGAGGTTCTCCCTTGCCGCTCCGCCCACTGAGGGCGGGGCAAGCGCCTATAACGCAGAGTGATTGGCTGCTTTGGCGTTCCGTTTGACAACGGACCAATCCAGAAAGAGGCTTCTGCGGTGGAAGGGAGGGACCGGTTGAGGAAGGGAGATGTATCCATTTCGGGCTGAGCTCTTTTGCCGGGTATTATTATTATTATTATTATTATTAGTCGCTTGTCACCTGAAGGTCTCCAAGTGACTTGCAGCACCAAAAAAATGTATAATCAGGTTGGATAAAAATCAATGATTTTTTTTTAATCAAAAAAATCGGATTCCCCCCCATTTAAATCGGATTTTTTCTTTTTAATCGGGTTATATTTTTATTTAAATCGGATTTTTAAAATAAAAAGCTTTGGGAGGAAAAAAACTTTCTAAGATTTATATTATTTTTTCTTTCTTTTAATTTTATTTGCTTAATTGAAATAAATAAAGAAATATTCATCATCCATTAATACAAAATCAACTAAAATAAAATAAAATCTAATATAATAAAATAAAGAATATCTTCTTACTTTACATTTAACTTCCCATCCACTCCATATTTCACATTTTGTTGTTGTTCAGTCGTGTCCGACTCTTCGTGACCCCCTGGACCAGAGCACGCCAGGCACTCCTGTCTTCCACTGCCTATCTATCTATCTATCTATCTAATCTCATCTATCTATCTATCTATCTGTTGTTGTTCAGTCGTTCAGTCGTGTCCGACTCTCCGTGACCCCCTGGACCAGAGCACGCCAGGCACGCCTATCCTTCACTGCCTCTCGCAGTTTGGCCAAACTCTTGTTAGTAGCTTCGAGAACACTGTCCAACCATCTCATCTTCTGTTGTCCCCTTCTCCTTGTGCCCTCCATCTTTCCCAACATCAGGGTCTTTTCTAGGGAGTCTTCTCTTCTCATGAGGTGGCCAAAGTACTGGAGCCTCAACTTCAGGATCTGTCCTTCCAGTGAGCACTCAGGGCTGATTTCTTTAAGAATGGATAGGTTTGATCTTCTTGCAGTCCATGGACTCTCCAGAGTCTCCTCCAGCACCATTATTCAAAAGCATCCATTCTTCGGCGATCAGCCTTCTTGATGGTCCAGCTCTCACTTCCGTACATTACTACTGGGAAAACCATAGCTTTAACTATACGGACCTTTGTCGGCAAGGTGATGTCTTTGCTTTTTAAGATGCTGTCTAGGTTTGTCATTGCATTTCTCCCAAGAAGCAGGCGTCTTCTAATTTCGTGACTGCTGTCACCATCTGCAGTGATCATGGAACCCAAGAGAGTGAAATCTCTCCCTGCCTCCATTTCTTCCCCTTCTATTTGCCAGGAGGTGATGGGACCAGTGGCCATGACCTTCGTTTTTTTGATACCATATTTTGCGCTCTCCTCTTTCACCCTCATTAAAAGGTTCTTTAATTCCTCCTCACTTTCTGCCATCAAGGTTGTGTCATCAGCATATCTGAGGTTGTTGATATTTCTTCCGGCAATCTTAATTCCGGTTTGGGATTCATCCAGTCCAGCCTTTCGCATGATGAATTCTGCATATAAGTTAAATAAGCAGGGAGACAATATACAGCCTTGTCGTACTCCTTTCCCAATTTTGAACCAATCAGTTATTCCATATCCAGTTCTAACTGTAGCTTCTTGTCCCACATAGAGGTTTCTCAGGAGATGGATGAGGTGATCAGGCACTCCCATTTCTTTAAGAACTTGCCATAGTTGGCTGTGGTCGACACAGTCAAAAGCTTTTGCGTAGTCAATGAAGCAGAAGTAAATGTTTTTCTGGAACTCTCTAGCTTTCTCCATAATCCAGCGCATGTTTTGCAATTTGGTCTCTGGTTCCTCTGCCCTTCGAAATCCAGCTTGCACTTCTGGGAGTTCTCGGTCCACATACTGCTTAAGCCTGCCTTGTAGAATTTTTAGCAAAACCTTGCTAGCGTGTGAAATGAGCGCAATTGTGCGGTAGTTGGAGCATTCTTTGGCACTGCCCTTCTTTGGGATTGGGATGTAGACTGATCTTCTCCAATCCTCTGGCCACTGCTGAGTTTTCCAAACTTGCTGGCATATTGAGTGTAGCACCTTAACAGCATCATCTTTTAAAATTTTAAATTTTAAATTCCGATGTTGCTTTATAGACCCAGTAGGTGGCTCTGTGGTCTGAGGGAGGTTGACAGCTCAAACTAAAGAAGTTTGACTTTGGATAGAAGGAAAGGAGGATGGGAAACGAAAAACAGCCGCGTTCCATTTCCATTTTAAAGGGAAAACACACAAATTGAAAAGGACATGGCAAGAATACAGCTGGATACATTTGAGGAATGGAAACAAACAATTACAGACAGTCAACAATTCCCTGTTTCTCCTAAAATAAGGCGTAGCCATCAAATAAGCCGTAGCAGCAGGATTTTTACACATTTGAGAAATATAAGCCATACCCTGAAAATAAGACATAGGGATGTGGCGCCTCTCCCTTAAGACCAGGCATCCCCAAACTACCGCCCTCCAGATGTTTTGGGACTACAACTCCCATGATCCCTAGCTAACAGGACCAGTGGTCAGGGATGATGGGAATTGTAGTCCCAAATTGTAGATGTTTGGGGACTACAACTCCCATGATCCCTAGCTAACTGGACCAGTGGTTAGGGATGATGGGAATTGTAGTCCCAAATTGTAGATGTTTGGGGACTACAACTCCCATGATCCCTAGCTAACAGGACCAGTCATCAGGGATGATGGGAATTGTAGTCCAAAACATCTGGAGGGCCGAAGTTTGGGGATGCCTGCTTAAGCTGCGTCCCGACGCGGAGCAGTTAAAATAAGACATCCCCCGAAAAGAAGCCATACTGTGTTTTTTTGAGGGGAAAAAAAATATAAGATGGTGTCTTATTTTAGGAGAAACACGGTAATTCACATCTTAAAACAGCGTTTACAGAGTAACAAAATATAGGCAAGAAGAAGATATGTCATACAGTGATAAATGGAACTGAATGAGCATTGCGAGATGCACAGAACATAATCAAAAGTTGATTATATAAAACACAGTCCTGAATCCCCAGTCCTATATAGTGGAACTTAATCTGATGGCCCACTTTTTGGCTAGAAAGCCAAAGTTGCTGGGCTTTTCTTTGGAAAGCCAGAGTTCTTGAGCTTTTTAAGGAAAGGCAAAGTTCTTGAGCTTTTTTCGGGGGGGGGGGAGTAGGGATGCGGGTGGCGCTGTGGGTTAAACCACAGAGCCTAGGGCTTGCTGATCAGAAGGTCGGCGGTTCGAATCCCTGCGACGGGGTGAGCTCCTGTTGCTCGGTCCCAGCTCCTGCCAACCTAGCAGTTCGAAAGCACATCAAAGTGCAAGTAGATAAATAGGAACCGCTCTGGCGGGAAGGTAAACGGCGTTTCCATGCGCTGCTCTGGTTCGCCAGAAGCAGCTTGGTCATGTTTTTTTTTTTAATTAAAAAAAAATAATAATTTTTATTGGGTTTCCAAACACATAATCACATTCTTAACATAAACAAACAAAGGTAGATAGCCGTGTTGGTCTGTCATAGTCATAGTCTGGTGTATCTGAAGAAGTGTGCATGCACACGAAAGCTCATACCAAGAACAAACTTAGTTGGTCTCTAAGGTGCTACTGGAAGGAATTTTTTTTATTTTATTTTGTATAAACAAACAATAAACACAAAAACAACAACAAACCATACACACACAAATCCTAATTTTCCTTCTTCTTTCCTTTTCATCTTGTTTGGACTTCCTCCTGTTTCTCCTACTGCGTTTCATTGTATTACATCTTTAGCAATTTCTTCTCATCCTCTGGTATTATTTTACACAAATCTTATTCCCTTATTTTAACTCAAAAGATTTGTGTTGGTCACATGACCCGGAAGCTGTACGCCGGCTCCCTCGGCCATAAAGCGAGATGAGCGCCGCAACCCCAGAGTCGGACACAACTGGACTTAACAGTCAGGGGTCCTTTACCTTTACCTAGATCACTGAGGGGCCAGAGATCTACTTATTTTCAAATCCGAAAGTTGACAGCTATGACCCTAAGGCTTAGAACAGTGATGGCTAACCTTGACACCCCAGATGTTTGGAACTACAACTCCCATCATCCCTAGCTAACAGGATCAGTGGTCAGGGATGATGGGAGTGTAGTCCCAAAACATCTGGAGTGTCAAGGTTAGCCATCACTGGCTTAGAAAGAACCAACAGCTCACACTAACAGAAGCCAAAGAGTCATGGAGTATAAAGAGCAGAATTTTAAATTCTTTGTCAAATATTTAGACAGAGGCCTCTGTAAACAGGATTATTCCCCCCCCCCCCATTTTGGTATTTCTGCTGAGGTTTCCCCCATAAATTCCAACCCTGTTTCTCCTTCCCCATCATCGGTCGTGCCAAACCCTTTTGCAAAAACAGCGAGCTGCTGCCATCAGACGTTGCCATATTTGGTTGCAATCTCCCAACTTGGTCTGGAGTGTGTGAGTTCCTTCACTTTGAAGGTGATGTTTCCTAGTTCTGCTGGATCTCTCAGCGGCTTTTGACACCATCGACCATAGCATCCTTCTGGACCGTCTAGAGGGGTTGGGAACTAGGGGCACTGGTATACAGTGGTTCCGCTCCTTCCTCCTGGGCCATGTTCAGAAAGTGGTGGTGGGGGATGGTGTTCAGACCCCTGGGCTCTCACTTGTGGGGTACCTCAGGGTTCCGTCCTCTCCCCCATGCTTTTCAACATCTATATGAAGCCGCTGGGAGAGATCATCAGGGGGTTTGGGCTGGGTGTTCATCAGTATGCGGATGATACCCAGCTCTACCTCTCTCTTTCAAATCAGAACCAGTGAAGGCGGTGAAGGTCCTGTGTGAGTGTCTGGAGGCGGTTGGAGGATGGATGGCGGCTAACAATTGAGGTCGAATCCTGACAAGACAGAAGTGCTGTTTTTGGGGAACAGGAGGCGAGCAGGTGTGGAGGACTCCCTGGTCTTGAATGGGGTAACTGTGCCCCTGAAGGACCAGGTGCGCAGCCTGGGAGTCATTTTGGACTCACAGCTGTCCATGGAGGCGCAGATTAATTCTGTGTCCAGGGCGGCTGTCTACCAGCTCCATCTGGTACGCAGGATGAGACCCTACCTGCCCGTAGACTGTCTCGCCAGAGTGGTGCATGCTCTGGTTATCTCCCGCTTGGACTACTGCAATGCGCTCTACGTGGGGCTACCTTTGAAGGTGACCCGGAAACTACAACTAATCCAGAATGCGGCAGCTAGACTGGTGACTGGGAGTGGCCGCTGGGACCACATAACACTGGTTCTGAGAGATCTACATTGGCTCCCAGTACGTTTCCGAGCACAATTCAAAGTGTTGGTGCTGACCTTTAAAGCCCTAAATGGCTTCGCTCCAGTATACCTGAAGGAGCGTCTCCACCCCCACCGTTCAGCCCGGACACTGAGATCCAGCGCTGAGGGCCTTCTGGCGGTTCCTCACTGCGAGAAGCAAGTTACAGGGACCAGGCAGAGGGCCTTCTCGGTGGTGGCACCGTCCTTCAGATGTCAAAGAGAACAACAACTACCAGACCTTTAGAAGACATCTGAAGGCAGCCCTGTTTAGGGAGGCTTTTAATGTTTTATAGATTATTGTATTTAATGCTCTGTTGAAAGCCGCCCAGAGTGGCTGGGGAAACCCGGCCAATGGGCGGGGTATAAATAATAAATTATTATATTATTATTATTATTATTATTATTATTATTATATTTGAGGTCAATTGGGGAGAGTCCAATGGGGGAGAGTTTCAGGACGGTCTTCCAGTGCCGTTTCAGACACGTGGTTATATCTTTATGTTTGCCTTGTACATTTATGAACATGGACTTTTATCTTGGGGACCTTCAGTTCTTATAACACTCTGAAGGAAGTAGACGGTTCCATGTCTGGTGTTGAGGAGAAGCCTTCTCAGCAAGCGTCTAGGGTGAAAGTTGTCGCCTTCTTCCAAACATGCTTTGCAGCGAAGCGGCCAAAACCCTCCCATTTTGTGTTCCTCCATTTCCAACATTCCCAAATAAAGCTCTTTCTCCCCGCAGCTTCTTCTCAAATGACTAATGCACTGGAACCTCTTCCAAGGCCCCGTGCTTATACTTCGTTACTGTTTGGAAAAGTGAGCCAAGTCTCCATTTGTCTCCGTTTTATTACGCTTGCCAGGAACTGATATACACCCAACAAAATTTGTTTTATTTCCCGTTGGGCACATTGCAGGCTCGGGATTCTCTCCCAGCTGATGGGAAACGGCCTTTTCTGAAAGTGCTCCTTGCCTCGGTTTTCCTTGGTGCTTTGTCTCCTTAGAATCATAGAATCATAGAGTTGGAAGAGACCCCAAGGGCCATCCAGTCCACCCCCCTACCAAGCAGGAATCATTATTCATATTATTATTAGAATCATAGAATCCTAGAGTTGGAAGAGACCCCAAGGGCCATCCAGTCCACCCCCCTACCAAGCAGGAATCATTATTCATATTATTATTAGAATCATAGAATCCTAGATTTGGAAGAGACCCCAAGGGCCATCCAGTCCAACCCCCTGCCAAGCAGGAAACACCATCAAAGCATTCCTGACAGGTGGCTGTCAAGCCTCTGCTTAAAGACCTCCAAAGAAGGAGACTCCACCACACTCCTTGGCAGCCAATTCCACTGTCGAACAGCTCTTACTGTCAGGAAGTTCTTCCTAATGTTGAGGTGGAATCTTCTTTCTTGTCGTTTGAATCCATTGCTCCGTGTCTGCTTCTCTCTTCTGGCTTGAGAGCAGTACATGTGAAAAGGATCTAGGCGTCTTGGTAGACCATAAACTTGACATGAGTCAACAGTGTGATGCAGCAGCTAAAAAAGCCAATGCAATTCTGGGCTGCATCAATAGGAGTATAGCATCTAGATCAAGGGAAGTAATAGTACCACTGTATTCCGCTCTGGTCAGACCCCACCTGGAATACTGTGTCCAGTTCTGGGCACCACAGTTCAAGAAGGATACTGACAAGCTGGAATGTGTCCAGAGGAGGGCAACCAAAATGGTCAAAGGCCTGGAAACGATGCCTTATGAGGAACGGCTTAGGGAGCTGGGTATGTTTAGCCTGGAGAAGAGAAGGTTAAGGGGTGATATGATAGCCATGTTCAAATATATAAAAGGATGTCATCTAGAGGAGGGAGAAAGGTTGTTTTCTGCTGCTCCAGAGAAGCGGACACGGAGCAATGGATTCAAACGACAAGAAAGAAGATTCCACCTCAACATTAGGAAGAACTTCCTGACAGTAAGAGCTGTTCGACAGTGGAATTTGCTGCCAAGGAGTGTGGTGGAGTCTCCTTCTTTGGAGGTCTTTAAGCAGAGGCTTGACAGCCACCTGTCAAGAGTGCTTTGATGGTGTTCCTGCTTGGCAGGGGGTTGGACTGGATGGCCCTTGGGGTCTCTTCCAACTCTAGGATTCTATGATTCTATGATTAAAATACAATAACACTAACACAATGTAACACAGGCATCCCCAACCTTCGATCCTCCATATGTTTTGGACCAATTCCCATCATCCCTGACCACTGGTCCTGTTAGCTAGGGATAATGGGAGTTGTAGGCCAAAACATCTGGAGGGCCGGAGGTTGCCTATGCATGATGTAACAGCACACAGTGGGAATCCAAACTTAGTCGACATAAATGGGTGAGAATCAAACCTGAATCAGCACAAATGGCCAGTCCTTATTGTGCAAGTGTATCTATATATATATAAAAATGTTCCCATTGCACGTTTGTCCGAAACAACCTTGCTGCGTAACCGCTGGACCAAATCGCATCAAATTTGGACACAGCGTTTCCATTACCATCTCAAAGTAATCTGGCATAATAAAAATTCAGAAAAACCACACCTGTCATACCTAAAATAAAGAAAAAACATAATAAAAATCTGTCGCAGGCATTATACATCACCAGCAGAAGCTCTGAAGACACCAGCAGCATCCAATAGAAAGGCAGATCGCGCGCTGTCAACAGCCAAAGCTCTGAAGGGTGGCGCCAAATAATGACGTCATCAACCGAGCAACTGAAACCACCAAGGCAGCCATTACCAGACAACCCACAGAGCCATTACCAGACAAAGGCAAACGGCCAAACCCAGAGCCACAGCCACAGGCCACAACCCAAAAACATTCCCCCCCAGGCCTCGCCTCTACAGCCTACAGACTAGGCCTCGCCTCCTACTTTACAGCCTACAGACTAGGCCTCGGCTCCACTTTACAGCCTACAGACTAGGCCTCGCCTCTACTTTACAGACTAGGCCTCGGCTCCACTTTACAGCCTACAGACTAGGCCTCGCCTCTACTTTACAGACTAGGCCTCGCCTCTACTTTACAGACTAGGCCTCGGCTCCACTTTACAGCCTACAGACTAGGCCTCGCCTCTACTTTACAGCCTACAGACTAGGCCTCGCCTCTACTTTACAGACTAGGCCTCGGCTCCACTTTACAGCCTACAGACTAGGCCTCGCCTCTACTTTACAGACTAGGCCTCGCCTCTACTTTACAGACTAGGCCTCGGCTCCACTTTACAGCCTACAGACTAGGCCTCGCCTCTACTTTACAGCCTACAGACTAGGCCTCGCCTCTACTTTACAGACTAGGCCTCGGCTCCACTTTACAGCCTACAGACTAGGCCTCGGCTCTACTTTACAGACTAGGCCTCAGCTCCACTTTACAGTCTACAGACTGGGCCTCGGCTCTACTTTACAGACTATCCCGAGTGGAGCCGAGTGGGGGGGTGGGGAGAGGAGGGGCCCGAATAGGTCATGGGCTGAACCAGGGTGGGGGAAGTCACAGGGATGACTCAGGGGGAGGGGGGACTGGATACCTCATGGGTCACTGCAGGATGGGAGGAATCACAGGGATGAGACAACAACCGGGGGGAGGACAAAACTCATAGCCCAGGGGGTGGGGTTTATTTTGGCTGCCGCTGCTACTGATGATAATAAGCATAAAATCAGCCACAGCAGGGCGTGGCCCGGGTCAGCTAGTCCTATATAATAAAGTCCCTGTGTCCCTGCGTGCGTCCGTGTGTCAGTGGAAATTTTCCACTGCGCATGTCCCACACGGACGCAGGGATTGGACAGCAGAGACTTGGAGCGCAGAGGCGGGTCGCCCCTCGCCCAATCAGCGCGGCCCGGCAGTTGCTGAGAATATAGCGGCCGCTGCGGCCGGCACTTGCTCGGCCTGCGGGAGCTGCGCCCGCTGCAGGC
The DNA here is from genome assembly GCA_034641385.1 of Darevskia mixta. Classification (NCBI taxonomy): domain Eukaryota; kingdom Metazoa; phylum Chordata; class Lepidosauria; order Squamata; family Lacertidae; genus Darevskia; species Darevskia mixta. The sequence continues at coordinate 264,231 of JAWWNH010000153.1, forward strand.
AGCGCTCAGGCGCCGAGGGAGAGGCCGCGGCTTCCCCTCCAGCGCCAGGCCACGTCAGTGGAGTGGAGCGGAGGGAGCGTTTGCGGGCCGAGGTGGAGCTGGTGAGCGGAGCCGGCCGAGGCCCGTGAGTGGGGAGCGAGCGTGTGGCGGCGAGAGAGAGAGAGAGCCTCTTTGCAGGCGTGCAGCTCCTCTCCCGGAGTAGCGGCGCCTGCCCAAAGCAGCAACAGCAGAGAAAGCAGGAGAAGTGGCAGGCGCCTCCGCCCGAGCTCGGCACCAGGGAGGCACCAACAGCACCCAGCTGTATCTGGCCGAGGAGGATGGACACCGCCGGCGGCCCCAGCCATCTCCGGCCGCTGCTTCTTCTCCTCCCGCGCAGCCCCGGTTGCCACTGCCAGCAGCGCGTCCTCGCGCCCCGCCCCTTCGGAAGCGGCCTCCTTGGCCTGCCGGCTAAACTTCGCCTCGCGGACGTTGAGGCGGAGAGGAGGAGGCGGCGGCGGTGGAGGCGGCGGTGCTGGGAAAAGCGGGCTGAGGCGGCCGCTGTCGACTCGCCTCAGCCCTGGCTGCCGGGAGAGGCGGCGGCATATGTTCTAGCGCTCGTTATTAACGGGCTAAATTCAACTAGTTAAATATAAAATGAGGTGATGATGTGCACTAGGCATAGGCAAACATGGCCCTCCAGCTGTTTTGGGACTACAGCTCCCATCATCCCTGGCTAACAGGACCAGTGGTCAGGGATGATGGGAACTGTAGTCCCGAAACATCTGGAGGGGGATGAGTTTGGCCATGCCTGATCTAGGACATAATGATAATTGTTTCTTATAACATCTGAGAGAAACTTTGCCACGGCCAGTGTAATATCATTTGACCTGTCTTCCGAAAGATATTTAACACTAGTAAATGAAGCCCGTTAAGATAACGGGCGCTAGAAGATATGTGGCGAGGCTGGTGTGTGGGCGGCGCCGCTTGGCGCCGCTTCCCCCGCGCTTTGGCGAGGCTGTAAAGGCGGCGGCGGGAGCCTCCAGTAACGGGAGGCTCCGCTGGAGGAGTGCGGGCGGCGGCGCTTTGCGCCGCTTCCCCGGAGGAGGGGGAGGCAGGAGGCGGCATGACTGCTTTTGGGCTGTCCGTTCGTTTCCCCTCCACCCCTCCGCGCCCGCCAGGACAGCGGCAAGCACCAGCACCAAGGCGCCGAGGAGCGCACGGAGCCCCACCGCCATGGCCAGGCCGCCGGGGAGGCGGCGGTGGCGGCGGCGAGCACGTGCTGGACTCGCCCGGGGAGGCCGAGCGGGAGAGGCGCCCGCGGTCAGTAGCACGCGGGAGAGCGGCGGAGCGCAGCGCTGGAGCCGACGTCCCCGGATCCGGCTTGCGCGGCGATGGAGCGGCTCCATTCCAGCCACCCCTCCTCCGCCAGCTCGGCACAGGCAAGATGGCTGTGGAGCTGGAGTCCGGCCATCGGAAGTCTCTGCGTCGCCCAATCCCTGTGTCTGTGGGGCGCATGCGCAGTAGCGCACTTCCGTGACACACGGAAAGTGGACGCAGGGACATAGCAAGATTATTATATAGGATGGGAGACTTCGGATTTTCCTGGATATGCTAAGGATATGCTACATACAACCAGTGGAAACTGGAATCCTTTGTTTGAAACTTGATCAACACCACTGGGCGGAGTTGCCCTTTTGCGGAACAATTTGGTGGCAACCTATTGCTTTGCAATCAACGTTGGACTTTTAACTCCTCAAGCTCCTGGGTTTTCATTGGCAGGAGATAAGCCACTTTTTGGCTTACAACGTAACAAAAGGGCTTATTGCAGTCTAGAATTTACTTCCCCGTTTTGTTTTAAATCCTGCTTTGCACACCTGCAAACAGGAAAATGGCTTTTTTCGTTTTTCTTCTAGCAAGCATGAAAAAGCCAGTTCTCTTATAAGTCATGTCAGACCAATCTGATCTCATTTTTTGACAGAATGACAAGCCTGGTAGATGAAGGGAACGCCGTGGATGTAGCCTATCTTGATTTCAGCAAGGCCTTTGACAAGATGCCCCATGATATTCTTGTAAAGAAGCTGGTAAAATGCGGGCTAGACAATGCTACCATTCAGTGGATTTGTAACTGGCTGACTGACCGAACCCAAAGGGTGCTCATCAATGGATCCCCTTCATCCTGGAGAGAAGTGACTAGTGGGGTGCCACAGGGTTCTGTCTTGGGCCCAGTCTTCTTCAACATCTTGATCAAGGACTTGGATGATGGGCTTGAGGGCATCCTGATCAAGTTTGCAGATGACACCAAACTGGGAGGGGTGGCTAATACCCCAGAGGACAGGATCACACTTCAAAATGACCTTAACAGATTAGAGAACTGGGCCAAGGCAAACAGGATGAATTTTAACAGGGAGAAATGTAAAGTACTACACTTGGGCAAAAAAAAGGAAAGGCACAAATACAGGATGGGTGACACCTGGCTTGAGAGCAGTACATGTGAAAAGGATCTAGGAGTCTTGGTAGACCACAAACTTGACATGAGTCAACAGTGTGATGCAGCAGCTCAAAAAGCCAATGCAATTCTGGGCTGCATCAAGAGGAGTATAGCATCTAGATCAAGGGAAGGAATAGTACCACTGTATTCCGCTCTGGTCAGACCTCACCTGGAATACTGTGTCCAGTTCTGGGCACCACAGTTCAAGAAGGATACTGACAAGCTGGAACGTGTCCAGAGGAGGGCAACCAAAATGGTCCAAGGCCTGGAAACGATGCCTTATGAGGAACGGCTTAGGGAGCTGGGTATGTTTAGCCTGGAGAAGAGAAGGTTCAGGGGTGATATGATAGCCATGTTCAAATATATCAAAGGATGTCATCTAGAGGAGGGAGAAAGGTTGTTTTCTGCTGCTCCAGAGAAGCGGACACAGAGCAATGACGTCACGTGGCCCGCCCCCTCGCCTAGGGCGCCAAAATCCCTAGCACCGGTCCTGGTTCCATGATCACTGCAGATGGTGACAGCAGTCATGAAATTAAAAGACACCTCCTTCTTGGGAGAAAAGCAATGACAAACCTAGACAGCATCTGAAAAAGCAGAGAGTTTCCTCCTCAGGAACTGTCCTAGAGGAACTGTCCTTCATCCTAAAGTTGTCCTGTTAATGCACGGTCCGCTCCAGGTCGCGAGCAACACAAGCAAAAACCAATGAAAGGCCACGATTCTGGAATTAAGTTTGGCGAAATCCAGCAGGAGAAGGTGTGGTGGCCCTTCATAGAATCCTCGAGTTGGAAGAGACCCCAAGGGCCATCCAGTCCAACCCCCTGCCAAGCAGGAATCATTATGAATATTATTATTAGAATCATAGAATCCTAGAGTTGGAAGAGACCCCAAGGGCCATCCAGTCCAACCCCCTGCCAAGCAGGAATCATTATGAATATTATTATTAGAATCCTAGAATCCTAGAGTTGGAAGAGACCCCAAGGGCCATCCAGTCCAACCCCCTGCCAAGCAGGAATCATTATGAATATTATTATTAGAATCATAGAATCCTAGAGTTGGAAGAGACCCCAAGGGCCATCCAGTCCAACCCCCTGCCAAGCAGGAATCATTATTAATATTATTATTAGAATCATAGAATCCTAGAGTTGGAAGAGACCCCAAGGGCCGTCCAGTCCAACCCCCTGCCAAGCAGGAATCATTATTCATATTATTATTAGAATCCTAGAATCCTAGAGTCCAACTCTATGATTCTATGATTCTATGGAAGAGACCCCAAGGGCCATCCAGTCCAACCCCCTACCAAGCAGGAACACCATCAAAGCATTCCTGACAGGTGGCTGTCAAGCCTCTGCTTCAAGACCTCCAAAGAAGGAGACTCCACCACACTCCTTGGCAGCAAATCCCACTGTCAAACAGCTCTTACTGTCAAGAAATTCAGCCAACATCAAGTTGGCTTCACATCAACTCAGCCAACACGCTGCGAAAACGAATCTGGATCCCACATACAGCTCACGATTCCGGCCCCGGGCGGCTTTCTGGTTTTTTCCATTGCCGTAATTCAACATTATCTCCCTGCCGCGTATGTACACAGTTTAGATAGCTGCACAAAGGGGAAATGACTGAAGCGTTGAGGAATTTTTAGCGTCAAGCGGGAGACTGCGTGTGGGGTGGGGGAAGGAGAGAGGGACAAAAGCTCCTTCGGAAAGAAAGGAGCAAAGTGCTTTTTAAATGCTACTATGTTGTTGTTGTTCAGTCGTGTCCGACTCTTCGTGACCCCATGGACCAGAGCACGCCAGGCACTCCTGTCTTCCACTGCCTATCTATCTATCTATCTATCTATCTATCTATCTATCTATCTATCTATCTAATATCTATCTATCTATCTATCTATCTGTTGTTGTTGTTGTTCAGTCGTTCAGTCATGTCCGACTCTTCGTGACCCCATGGACCAGAGCACGCCAGGCACTCCTGTCTTCCACTGCCTATCTATCTATCTATCTATCTATCTATCTATCTATCTATCTATCTATCTATCTATCTGTTGTTGTTGTTGTTCAGTCGTTCAGTCGTGTCCGACTCTTCGTGACCCCATGGACCAGAGCACGCCAGGCACGCCTATCCTTCACTGCCTCTCGCAGTTTGGCCAAACTCAAGTTAGTAGCTTCGAGAACACTGTCCAACCATCTCGTCCTCTGTCGTCCCCTTCTCCTTGTGCCCTCAATCTTTCCCAACATCAGGGTCTTTTCTAGGGAGTCTTCTCTTCTCATGAGGTGGCCAAAGTACTGGAGCCTCAACTTCAGGATCCGTCCTTCTAGTGAGCACTCAGGGCTGATTTCTTTAAGAATGGATAGGTTTGATCTTCTTGCAGTCCATGGGACTCTCAAGAGTCTCCTCCAGCACCATAATTCAAAAGCATCAATTCTTCGGCGATCAGCCTTCTTGATGGTCCAGCTCTCACTTCCGTACATTACTACTGGGAAAACCATAGCTTTAACAATAATAACAATAACAACAATAATAATAATAATAATAATAATTTATTATTTATATCCCGCCCATCTGGCCGGGTCTCCCCGGCCACTCTAGGCGGCTTCCAGCATACATTAAAATACATACACATGTTACAGATTAAAAACTTCCCTGAACAGGGCTGTCTTCAGGCATCTTCTAAATGTCAGATAGTTGTTAGTACCTTTGACTTCTGATGGGAGGGCGTTCCACAGGGCGGGTGCCACCACCGAGAAGGCCCTCTGCCTGGTTCCCTGGAGCTTTGCTTCTCGCAGGGAGGGAACCACCAGAAGGCCCTCGGCGCTGGATCTCAGTGTCCGGGCTGAACGATGGGGGTGGAGACGCTCCTTCAGGTATACAGGACCGAGGCCGTTTAGGGCTTTCAAGGTCAGCACCAGCACTTTGAATTGTGCTCGGAAACGTCCTGGGAGCCAATGTAGATCTCTCAGGACCGGGGTTATGTGGTCCCAGCGGCCACTCCCAGTCACCAGTCTAGCTGCCGCATTCTGGATTAATTGCAGTTTCCGGGTCACCTTCAAAGGTAGCCCCACGTAGAGCGCATTGCAGTAGTCCAAGTGTGAGATAACTAGAGCATGCACCACTCTGGCGAGACAGTCTGCGGGCAGGTAGGGTCTCATCCAGCGTCCCAGATGGAGCTGCCCTGGATACAGAATTAACCTGCGCCTCCATGGACAGCTGTGAGTCCAAAATGACTCCCTGGCTGCGCACCTGGTCCTTCAGGGGCACAGTTACCCCATTCAGGACCAGGGAGTCCCCCACACCTGCCCACCCCCTGTCCCCCAAAAAACAGCACTTCTGTCTTGTCAGGATTCAACCTCAATCTGTTAGCCGCCATCCATCCTCCAACTATACAGACCTTTCATAGAATCATAGAATCCTAGAATCCTAGAGTTGGAAGAGACCCCAAGGGCCATCCAGTCCAACCCCCTGCCAAGCAGGAAACACCATCAAAGCATTCTTGACAGGTGGCTGTCAAGCCTCTGCTTAAAGACCTCCAAAGAAGGAGACTCCACCACACTCCTTGGCAGCAAATTCCACTGTCAAACAGCTCTTACTGTCAAGAAATTCTTCCTAATGTTGAGGTGGAATCTTCTTTCTTGTAGTTTGAATCCATTGCTCCGTGTCCGCTTCTCTGGAGCAGCAGAAAACAACCTTTCTCCCTCCTCTATATGACATCCTTCTATATATTTGAACATGGCTATCCTATCACCCCTGAACCTTCTCTTCTCCAGGCTAAACATACCCAGCTCCCTAAGCCGTTCCTCATAAGGCATCGTTTCCAGGCCTTTGACCATTTTGGTTGCCCTCCTCTGGACACGTTCCAGCTTGTCAGTATCCTTCTTGAACTGTGGTGCCCAGAACTGGACACAGTATTCCAGGTGAGGTCTGACCAGAGCGGAATACAGTGGTACTATTACTTCCCTTGATCTAGATGCTCTACTCCTATGGATGCAGCCCAGAATTGCATTGGCTTTTTGAGCTGCTGCATCACACTGTGGACTCATGTCAGGTGGGGTCTGACCAGAGCGGAATACAGTGGTACTTTGTTGGCAAGGTGATGTCTTTGCTTTTTTGCTGTATGTAGGTTTTATTTCATTTGCTCTTTTATCTTCTCCTTTGGAAATGTACATCCAGTTTTTTCCCTTTAATTTTTTTGGGGGAGGTGGGGCAAGAGAGTGGGGCCCTAAGCTACAGCTTGTTTAGTTTCTATGTAAACCCGGCACTGGCTCCACCCAGCCAGCTCCAACCCTCTCGCTCAGCTGCTTCCTTAGTTTAGTTTCCCTTCCCTGCCTCCTGTGTAAAGCAGCCGCTCCAGAGCCTCTCCTCCTGGGCATCATCCAGGCAGCGGGTCCGAGGATCCTTCAGGGTGAGTGTGTCTCTCCCCTCTAACATCTGTCCAAGGACATCTTCCAGCCGGAGGGTTAGAAGTCGGCTGTCCAACACGCCAGGCTTGCTGCTGCAGACGACCGTCTCTAACTATTAGTACGTTTCTTTCTTCTTCTTTTTCTTATATAGATATAATTACAGTATATATAATTATATACTGTATAATTATACTGTTATATACTGTTTAATTATATAATTATTAAAAGTGTGCATGCACACGAAAGCTCATACCAAGAACCAACTTAGTTGGTCTCTAAGGTGCTACTGGAAGGAATTTTTTTTAATTTTATTTTGTTTTTACAGTATATATAAATACAGATAAGTGTTCCCACTCTAGTTAGAACCAACATAAGAATAGGAAAAGGTGGAGAGGTTCCAACAATACAGGATTGGCAAGTAAAGTTAGTGGAGCTCATGAACCTGGCAAAAATGACAGCGGCAGTCAGAAACACTAACAGACAGACAGTTAAGAAAGAATGGATGGATGTGGAAGAATATTTGAAAAAAGGAGTTAGAACGGAGTTAACAATTTGCTTGGACTAACACACAAGGGTAAGGTCTTTATTAGGTTACTAGTAAATTAAGCCCGTTTAGATAATGGGCTCTAGAAATTATATGGGGGGAGCGGCGGCCACCCTCCTTTTCCTTTTAAACCCCGCCGCCCTCCTTCCCCTTGAGCTGTCCCAGGGAGCTCCGCGCCGCACGTCCCGCGGGCTGCTCGGTCCCGGCTGTTGGCGCGGGACCCGAGGCGCGGAGGCGGCCGCCGAGGAGGTCGCGGGGCGGCGTCGGGCTGCCTGTGAGGCGGCCTCCGCCGGGGCCTGACTCCGGAAGCGGCGGGGGAAAGCGGCGCCGAGCTCCGGAGCTTCCCCCCGCAGTGGGCCTCGGCAGCCTCGGAGGTGGCGGCAGGGCTTGGGAGCGCGCGCGTGTCTGCGCGGAGCAGCACCTGCCGCCTCAGCCTGAGAGGCGGCTGCAGCGCGATTCGGGGCGGAGTGTCGCTGGGAGTGGAGGGCGAGCCCGTCGGCGGTCGGTTGCCCCCTCAGCGGCCCGGGAGGGCGACCGTGCGAGGCGGCCGCCCTGAGGCAACTGACGACGCGCCTGCACACGGCCGCCCTCTCGGACACGCCCCCTCTCCGCCCGCTCCAATCCGTGTGTCAGTGGGGCGCACGCGCACTTCCGATTTCCTCTGACACACGGAAAGTGGTACGGACGGACACAGGCTCTTTATTATAGGATAATAAAGATAGGTGTAATTGAAGAGGTTAGAAAGGGAGGGGGAAAATAAGGGAAAACGCATACTGAAAAGATATAGATAAAAGTAGGGAAACATGAAGTCGAACTGTAGGAGGTATTTTAGAGGGTAGATGAGGGGAGGGGGGGAAGGGGGAAATAAAGGGAAGGTTTGAGAGGAATGATGTGAAAGAATGTTAGAGATGGATGAAAGGTGGTATAGGAAAAAGGATGTGATTGAGGGTAAGAGTAAGAATGTAAGGGGGAGGTATGGGTGGATGGTAAGAAAGATAGATATGAGGCGGATAATGGATGTATATGAATGTTTGGATTGATTGTCTGTTTTGTTGTTGATTGCTTGTTAGTTGTGTTTTTTGTTTTGGGAATTTGATGTATGTGAATGTTGGTTGTAATAAAGTCTTTTTCAATAAAAAAAAAACCAAAAACATAAGAACAGGTAGGTTTAACTATAATGATAAAATTGTCCATATTTGAAAAAGAAACTAATTGATAACAATCATAATGATACACGACCGGTTCTTGACTTCCTGCCGGTACCCTTGCATAGTTTCCTCATATTGAATGTACACAACCCTGTAACCAGGGTGGATAAAAATCAATGATTTTTTTAAATCGGATTTTTTTGATTTAAATCGGATTCTTTTGATTTAAATTGGATTTTTTTGATTTAAATTGGATTTTTTTGATTTAAATCGGATTTTTTTGATTTAAATCGGATTTTTTTGATTTAAATTGGATTTTTAAAATAAAATGCTTTTGGAGGAAAAATCTTTCTAAATATAGCCTTCTATTTAAGTTACATTGTAGTCCAAAGGCTATTCATCAGGAAAGAAGGATTTGTTTTAAGTTGATCAAGTGTGCTAAAACTCAGTCTAAGTTTTTTTAAAAAATGTTTAACCACATCAGTTAGCAAACATGGATACATAGGCTATCGTGTTATTGTTTTAGTTAAATAAATGGTTTAAATGGTTATTCAGGAAATGATTATTTTTCTCCTTCCAATAAAGTACAGCAGAAAAGTTGTCCAAATATAAACAGTTGACTTATTAAACCTCACCATCATTTCATAATTATCTGTCTATGTATTTCTAGTAGTATAACCAAATCAGTCATTTTTGATATAACTGTCAAAACGACTCTGAAAATGTAATATTCTAAAAATGAAACCTTCATTTGGTTGAAAATATTAAGATTATACCAGCAAGAATGAGTCTTTCTGTAAAATAAAATATGATTTAAATCAAGCCTTACTGACTAGTGATTTAAATCGTGATTTAAATCAATTTGATTTAAATCAAATCCACCCTGCCTGTAACCCTGCTCCTTGACATATTTCTTTTACATTCTTAAGTCTCTCTGTTCCCTTAACTTGTTCTGCTAATGCTAACTCATGTTTATTCCTCAAATGCCAACATAGATAAAGAATTTTTACTATATTTCAAAACATATTTTTTTGTAACTATCCCACTTTTCCTGTTAGTACGTTTCTCGCTGGCTTGGGGAATCCCCATTCCCCGACTTATTCCGGAGGGAAAGTTTGAGCTTCTCTTTCTAAAAAAAAAAATCCTAACAGAACTAGAAGGTGGCAAAGAGGGCACAGGGTTCCTGTGCATTGTCAATTATATAATAACTAGTAAATTAAGCCCGTTACAAAAACGGGCCCTAGAAAGTATATGTGGGGAGCGGCGGCCACCCTCCTTTTGTTTTTTAACCCCGCCGCCCTCCTTCCCCTGGAGCCCGGCGGCCGCCTCTCTCTTCTTCCCCCCTTTTTTATTTCCCCCCTTGTTTTTCCCTTCTCCCTTTTATCTTCCCCCCCTTTCATTCCCTTTATCCCCCTTGTTTTTCCCTTTCTTCTTTCCCCTGTTTTCTTCCCCTGCTTTCCCCTCGTTTTCTCCTTTTCTTCTCCCCCTGAATTTCCCATTTATTTCCCCCTTTTTCTCTCCCCCCTTTCCCCTTTATTTGTTCCCTTTTCCTCCCCTTGATTTTCCCTCTTTCCCCACTTTATTCCCCCCTTGTTTTCCCCTTTCCCCTTCTCCTCCCCCTTCCCTTCTTTTCCTCCCCTTGATTTTCCTTCTATTTTCCCTTCCCCCTTTCTTCTTCCCTTTTTGTTTTTTCTCCCCCCTTTCCCCTATTCTTTCCCCCCCTTGATTTTCGTGTTAATTTTTGCATAAATAGATATAGGAGGAGGCCAAGCTTCCTTGCCCCGTGTGAGGGGGACTTCTAGGGGGCCCTGCTGCGGGCCTCCCCAATGCTGCTGCTGGGCCCTCCCCACAGCCAGGGGTCGCCCAGGGGGCTCACCCACTTCAGGGCAACGGAGGGGCGTTTTCCCTTCCCCACACCTCCTCCGCCCACCGGTCCCCGAGAAGGCCTGCGAGAGGGAGGGGGTGTGTGCGCTCGCGCGCGTGGTCCCCTCGGCTTTGGGCTTCACTTGCCGCGGCTCCGTGTGTGTGTGTGTGCGCGCGCGCGCAAGGGAAGCAAGAGAGGAAGAGCCTCCTCGTGAGTAAGCGGCCGGGGGAGGGTGTGTGTGTCTCTCTCTTGTGGGGGGGGCGGGGGAGGGAGAAGCTATTGCGGCCACTGAACTCCCGACTCCGCTCGCCTCTGTGCCGCTCTCTCTCCCCGCTGTTTCTTTTCCGCAAGAAGGCGACCTCCCTCGCACTCTGCCGGGCTTAAAGTGCAGCTACCGAGAGCTTCGGAGGCTCGCGAAGCGCAAGCGCTTTGCTCGCACTCCTGTTTCAATAGACTGAGGTGATTGAAGCGGAGAGCTTAGCTTCGGAAGCTCTGCTGCGCTCCAACCAATCAGCCTCCTCCTCCTGTCTGCGCTCCAATCCGTCTGTCACTGGAACGCACGCGCACTGGCGATTTCCTCTGACTGACGGAAAGTGGTACGGACGGACACAGGCTCTTTATTATATAGGATAATAATAATTTATTATTTATACCCCGCCCATCTGGCCGAGTTTCCCCAGCCACTCTGGGCGGCTTCCAATCAAATATTAAAACGATACAGCATTAAATATTAAAAACTTCCCTAAACAGGGCTGCCTTCAGATGTCTTTTCAAAATAGGATAGCTGCTTATTTCCTTGACATCTGCTGGAAGGGCGTTCCACAGGACAGGCGCCACCACCGAGAAGGCCCTCTGCCTGGTTCCCTGTAGCTTTGCTTCTCGCAGTGAGTGAACCGCCAGAAGGCCCTCGGCGCTGGACCTCAGTGTCCGGGCTGAACGGTGGGGGTGGAGACGCTCCTTCAGGTATACAGGACCTCGGCCGTTTAGGGCTTTAAAGGTCAGCACCAACACTTTGAATTGTGCTCGGAAACGTACTGGGAGTCAATGTAGATCTCTCAGGACCGGTGTTATGTGGTCCCAGCGGCCGCTCCCAGTCACCAGTCTAGCTGCCGCATTCTGGATTAATTGCAGTTTCCGGGTCACCTTCAAAGGTAGCCCCACGTAGAGCGCATTGCAGTAGTCCAAGTGGGAGATAACTAGAGCATGCACCACTCTGGCGAGACAGTCCGCGGGCAGGTAGGGTCTCAGCCTGCGTACCAGATGGAGCTGGTAGACAGCCGCCCTGGATACAGAATTAGCCTGCGCCTCCATGGACAGCTGTGTTAATTGCCAGCGAATTAATGTGCCACTTTCCTTTCGCTTTCTGTGATCTGAAATGCTTCGCTCTTTCCCTCCGCTGCGCAATGGCAGGGGCTGCCCTGTTTTTTGTGTGCCCGTTAGCAATCTCACAATCGGGCAGGGTTTGATTTTAGGTTTGATGAGGCCCTCAGCTACTGAAGGTCATCATGGGGGCCTTGATCTGTCCAGCTGTCCTTTGTCAACAACAAAGTGTCGCTGTTCTGTGTGTGCTGAATGTATGCTATATGGTGATTGATGGACCTAATAAGTATTTCGTAACAGTAATAAGTATTTCGTAACAGCATCTTCTAATTTCGTAACAGCAGTCACGAAATTAGAAGACGCCTGCTTCTTGGGAGAAAAGCAATGACAAACCTAGACAGCATCTTAAAAAGCAAAGACATCACCTTGCCAACAAAGGTCCGTATAGTTCAAGCTATGGTTTCCCCAGTAGTGATGTACGGAAGTCAGAGCTGGACCATAAAGAAGGCTGATCGCCGAAGAATTGATGCGTTTGAATTATGGTGCTGGAGGAGACTCTTGAGAGTCCCATGGACTGCAAGAAGATCAAACCTATCCATTCTTAAAGAAATCAGCCCTGAGTGCTCACTAGAAGGACAGATCCTGAAGTTGAGGCTCCAGTACTTTGGCCACCTCATGAGAAGAGAAGACTCCCTAGAAAAGACCCTGATGTTGGGAAAGATGGAGGGCACAAGGAGAAGGGGACGGCAGAGGACGAGATGGTTGGACAGTGTTCTCGAAGCTACTAACATGAGTTTGGCCAAACTGCGAGAGGCAGTGGAGGATAGGCGTGCCTGGCGTGCTCTGGTCCAGGGGGTCACGAAGAGTCGGACACGACGGAACGACTGAACAGCAACAACAACAGATAGATAGATAGAGATTAGATAGATAGATAGATAGATAGATAGGCAGTGGAAGACAGGAGTGCCTGGCGTGCTCTGGTCCATGGGGTCACGAAGAGTCGGACACGACTGAACGACTGAGCAACAACAACAACAGATAGATAGATAGATAGATAGATAGATAGATAGATAGATAGATAGAGATTAGATAGATAGATAGATAGATAGATGATAGATAGTGATTAGATAGATAGATAGAGATTAGATAGATAGATAGATAGATAGATAGATAGATAGATATAGATATAGATAGATAGATATAGATAGATAGATAAGATAGATAGATAGATAGGCAGTGGAAGACAGGAGTGCCTGGCGTGCTCTGGTCCAGGGGGTCACGAAGAGTCGGACACGACTAAACAACAACAACAACAACAGATAGATAGATGATAGAGATTAGATAGATAGATAGAGATTAGATAGATAGATGATAGATAGATAGATAGATAGATAGATAGATAGAGATTAGATAGATAGATAGATAGATAGATAGATAGATATAGATATAGATAGATAGATAGATAGATAGATAGATAAGATAGATAGATAGATAGATAGGCAGTGGAAGACAGGAGTGCCTGGCGTGCTCTGGTCCAGGGGGTCACGAAGAGTCGGACACGACTGAACGACTGAACAACAACAACTATAAAAAGAGAAGGAAATAAAGTCCACCTCACCCAAAGTAGTGGGAGACCAGGGAATACCCATTTGCACAGCCAAAGGCCTCGGTGGCATCCAAGAGGCGGTTGCTAAGCAACCACGGATGCCTCCCTGGTCCTCCATCTCCTGCTAACTGTGACATCTTCTCTCCTCACTGCCGCGGAGGACGCCCGAAGGAGATCGCAGGGCCCCGAGGCTTTGCCTAGGTCGCCCACATGGGCGAGGAAAATGGCGGCGAAGGAAGCGGAAACGTGGAAATGGACGACAACGACGAAGGCAATTTCTGGGGGGGTGCTCTTGGTTTTGTGGCTTGGGAGGAGATGGGCGGAGGGTCTCAGCTAGTAGTACCTGCCACCCCCTCCTCCCCAAAAACTCGAGTCCTGCTGCAGACAGAAAATGCTCTGCCCCGATGTGATAAAATCAAAAAGTTCCGGGGTAATATTTACTAAGAATTTAAAAAGGTGTTCAAAATGATATTTGGGAAAAAAAGACCAGAAGCCTTTCTCCTTCTTCTCTCTCTCACCCCCCCCCCCAGGGTAACACCTCTTTATTCATTTTACTAGTTGAATTTAGCCCGTTAATAACGGGCGCTAGAACATAGGGGCTGCGCGGGAGGAGAAGAAGCAGCGGCCAGAGGAGCCGAGTGGCGGGATGGGCGAGCGGGGAGCGGCGGGGCGGCGATCGGCGGCGCCCGCGGGAGGGGGCGACTCGCGGAGGGGCGCCGGAACAGCAGCCGGAGCCCGAGCAGTGGGCCTAGGCAGCCTCGGAGGCGGTGGCAGCGGGTGAGCGCAGGCGGACAGGGGCACCCCGGCAGCGCGCTCTTCTGGGGACCCAGCGGGCGGCGGGCAGCCCGATCCTCCGTGTGCGCGCTCGGAAAGAAGCCATCCTCCCCATGTCCGTGCGAGGCGGCGGCACCGAGGCAACTGACGACGCGCCTGCGCACGGCCGCCCTCTCCGACACGCCCCCTCTCCGCCCGCTCCAATCCCTGCGTCCCTGTGGGACATGCGCAGTGGACAATTTCCACTGACACACGGACGGACGCAGGGACACAGGGATATTATTATATAGGACAGTGATGGCTAACCTTGACACTCCAGATGTTTTGGGACTACAACTCCCATCATCCCTGACCACTGGTCCTGTTAGCTAGGGATGATGGGAGTTGTAGTTCCAAAACATCTGGGGTGTCAAGGTTAGCCATCACTGATATAGGATGTACAATCTTTACAACAGAAGACTTCACATCCAGGACATAACAGTATATAAAAAAACTTGAGTCTCACATTTTCATTTGTACTGATTCTTCTCAGATTCCCTTATTTTACTATTCCGTAATTTTTGGTTCCTTATCCTTCATTTCTTAGGTCCCATATATATCTTTAACAATTTTTCAATTATAGCCTTCCCCTCCCTCCCCCTAAATCCGTTGCTTCCCTTCACCCATGTGTGACCTTCTTTACATACTGTTGTTGTTTTCGTTGTTGAATTAACAGCTGTTTATATAATAATAATAATAATAATAATAATAATTTATTATTTATACCCCGCCCATCTGGCTGGGTTTCCCCAGCCACTCTGGGCAGCTTGCAACAGAGCATTAAAATATTTGTTGTTCCATATTTGTTTTAATATCATCCTATAACCTTGAGTTCTTTCAACTATTGCATATTAATTTTAGGCTCCGAAGCCAACTCTTTTCATGTAACCCTTTACGCCTTCTCACTCTTTATAATTTTTTAAAATAATTTTATAATAATTTATTATTATTATTCAAACAGCCTCTAATTGATGCTGTTAACTTGGCCATCTCCACAAATTCACGCCATTCTAGTAATTCTGGAATTTTGTCTGCTTTCCAATCTTTTGCCACTAATATTCTGGCCGCTGCTGTTGTGTAAAGGAATACATTCCTTTTATCCTTGGGGATGTCATAGAATCATAGAATCATGGAATCCTAGAGTTGGAAGAGACCCCAAGGGCCATCCAGTCCAACCCCCTGCCAAGCAGGAATCATTATTCATATTATTATTAGAATCCTAGAATCCTAGAGTTGGAAGAGACCCCAAGGGCCATCCAGTCCAACCCCCTGCCAAGCAGGAAACACCATCAAAGCATTCTTGACAGATGGCTGTCAAGCCTCTGCTTAAAGACCTCCAAAGAAGGAGACTCCACCACACTCCTTGGCAGCAAATTCGACTGTCGAACAGCTCTTACTGTCAGGAAGTTCTTCCTAATGTTGAGGTGGAATCTTCTTTCTTGTAGTTGGAATCCATTGCTCCGTGTCCGCTTCTCTGGAGCAGCAGAAAACAACCTTTCTCCCTCCTCTATATGACATCCTTTTATATATTTGAACATGGCTATCCTATCACCCCTGAACCTTCTCTTCTCCAGGCTAAACATACCCAGCTCCCTAAGCCGTTCCTCATAAGGCATCGTTTCCAGGCCTTTGACCATTTTGGTTGCCCTCCTCTGGACACGTTCCAGCTTGTCAGTATCCTTCTTGAACTGTGGTGCCCAGAACTGGACACAGTATTCCAGGTGGGGTCTGACCAGAGCGGAATACAGTGGTACTATTCCTTCCCTTGATCTAGATGCTATCCTCCTATGGATGCAGCCCAGAATTGCATGGGCTTTTTGAGCTGCTGCATCACACTGTTGACTCATGTCAAGTTTGTGGTCTACCAAGACTCCCAGGTTCTTTTCACTTGTACTGCTCTCAAGCCAGGTGTCACCCATCCTGTATTTGTGCCTTTCCTTTTTTTTTGGCCCAAGTGTAGTACTTTACATTTCTCCCTGTTAAAATTCATCCTGTTTGCCTTGGCCCAGTTCTCTAATCTGCTAAGGTCATTTTGAAGTGTGATCCTGTCCTCTGGGGTATTAGCCACCCCTCCCAATTTGGTGTCATCTGCAAACTTGATCAGGATGCCCTCAAGCCCATCATCCAAGTCATTGATAAAGATGTTGAATAAGACTGGGCCCAAGACAGAACCCTGTGGCACCCCACTAGTCACTTCTCTCCAGGATGAAGAGGAGCCATTGATGAGCACCCTTTGGGTTCGGTCAGTCAGCCAGTTACAAATCCACTGCTGTGATGCAGCAGCTAAAAAAACCAATGCAATTCTGGGCTGCATCAATAGGAGTATAGCATCTAGATCAAGGGAAGTAATAGTACCACTGTATTCCACTCTGGTCAGACCCCACCTGGAATACTGTGTCCAGTTCTGGGCACCACAGTTCAAGAAGGATACTGACAAGCTGGAACGTGTCCAGAGGAGGGCAACCAAAATGGTCAAAGGCCTGGAAACGATGCCTTATGAGGAACGGCTTAGGGAGCTGGGTATGTTTAGCCTGGAGAAGAGAAGGTTAAGGGGTGATATGATAGCCATGTTCAAATATATCAAAGGATGTCATATAG
Organism: Darevskia mixta; assembly: GCA_034641385.1. Lineage (NCBI taxonomy): Eukaryota > Metazoa > Chordata > Lepidosauria > Squamata > Lacertidae > Darevskia > Darevskia mixta. The sequence goes on from JAWWNH010000153.1 coordinate 280,982, forward strand.
AGGAGGGAGAAAGGTTGTTTTCTGCTGCTCCAGAGAAGCGGACACGGAGCAATGGATTCAAACTACAAGAAAGAAGATTCCACCTCAACATTAGGAAGAATTTCTTGACAGTAAGAGCTGTTGGACAGTGGGATTTGCTGCCAAGGAGTGTGGTGGAGTCTCCTTCTTTGGAGGTCTTTAAGCAGAGGCTTGACAGCCACCTGTCAGGAATGCTTTGATGGTGTTTCCTGCTTGGCAGGGGGTTGGACTGGATGGCCCTTGGGGTCTCTTCCAACTCTAGGATTCTCTGATTCTAATAATAATAATATGAATAATGATTCCTGCTTGGCAGGGGGTTGGACTGGATGGCCCTTGGGGTCTCTTCCAACTCTAGGATTCTATGATTCTAATTTTTTGAATTCATTGAATTGGCCAAAATGACAGCAGCAATCAGATTACATTGTAACCAAAACTTAAAGAAAGGATGGGAATGTGTGGATGAATCTATGGGAAAACAGTGTTCCAAAAGAAATTTCTTGATATGTTCAGACTGAAAGCCACAAGCTTACGATAAAAAGAGGTACAAGATTCTATGGGCTAATATTTAAAGTACCGTATTTTTCTGTCTATAAGATGCCCCCATGTATAAGATGCCCCCTATTTTTGGGGACTCAGATTTAAGAAAATGCGTGGGGGGAGGGGGAGAGAGAGATGTATCCGTGTATAAGACGCCCCCCTATTTTTTGACATTTTTTTTGGGGGGGGAACCTAGTCTTATACAAGGAAAAATACGGTATATTGTTTGAACACAAATGAAAGGATATACGGTAGATATAAATCTAATGGGGCCAAGCATGGGAGGAGGGAAGGTCGTAGGGACACTAAGGGTGAAATTGCAGAAGGATGTTTGACTACATATATAGATAGACAGACAGACAGACAGACAGACAGACAGACAGACAGACAGATAGATAGATAGATAGAAGGGACCCAGGTGGCGCTGTGGGTTAAACCACAGAGCCTAGAGCTTGCTGATCAGAAGGTCGGCGGTTCGAATCCCTGTGACGGGGTGAGCTCCCGTTGCTCGGTCCCAGCTCCTGCCCACCTAGCAGTTCAAAAGCACGTCCAAGTGCAACGAGATAAATAGGTCCCGCTCCGGCGGGAAGGTAAACGGCGTTTCCGTGCGCTGCTCTGGTTCGCCAGAAGCGGCTTAGTCATGCTGGCCACATGACCCGGAAGCTGTACGCCGGCTCTCGGCCAATAAAGCGAGATGAGCACCACAACCCCAGAGTCGAACACGACTGGACCTAATGGTCAGGGGTCCCTTTACCTTTACCTATATATATATAGAACGTACAGCAAAAAATGTTAAAAGGTGTTTTCTTTTGAATGGATCAATGTAGTACTGTGAGAAGCAAATAAAAGTTAATTTTTAAAAAGGGGGGAAAGGGGGGAGAGGAAATCCCCCACCCCTGAACGATGGAGAGATGCAATGAAAATACGTTCAGGGGTCCCGAACGAGACAACCGAGGTCCATAAAAGGGCAGGGCTGTGCCAGGGCCCCCAGTTGGCACATGCAGAGCGAGGGCTGCATGTTCACTGCAATGTAATGGAGACCTTTCGGAAAAGCTCTGCCCCTGGAGCCCTGCCCAGCCTTTGACCTGCCAGACGACGAGCTACGTACAAACAAAATGTGATTTATATCACAGGAGCTTATGTCATGCTCCCAGGCAAGCAGACACCGTTCCTGGCGTGCAGTTAAAATAACTGCAAACAGAATTGGGCCAAGGCAAACAGGATGAATTTTAACAGGGAGAAATGTCAAGTACTACACTTGGGCAAAAAAAATGAAAGGCACAAATACAGGATGGGTGACACCTGGCTTGAGAGCAGTACATGTGAAAAGGATCTAGGAGTCTTGGTAGACCACAAACTCGACATGAATCAACAGTGTGATGCAGCAGCTCAAAAAGCCAATGCAATTCTGGGCTGCATCAATAGGAGTACAGCATCTAGATCAGTGATGGCTAACCTTGACACCCCAGATGTTTTGGAACTACAACTCCCATCATCCCTAGCTAACAGGATCAGTGGTCAGGGATGATGGGAGTTGTAGTCCCAAAACATCTGGAGTGTCAAGGTTAGCCATCACTGATCTAGATCAAGGGAAGTAATAGTACCACTGTATTCTGCTCTGGTCAGACCCCACCTGGAATACTGTGTCCAGTTCTGGGCACCACAGTTCAAGAAGGATACTGACAAGCTGGAACGTGTCCAGAGGAGGGCAACCAAAATGGTCCAAGGCCTGGAAACGATGCCTTATGAGGAACGGCTTAGGGAGCTGGGTATGTTTAGCCTGGAGAAGAGAAGGTTCAGGGGTGATATGATAGCCATGTTCAAATATATAAAAGGATGTCATCTAGAGGAGGGAGAAAGGTTGTTTTCTGCTGCTCCAGAGAAGCGGACACGGAGCAATGGATTCCAACTACAAGAAAGAAGATTCCACCTCAACATTAGGAAGAACTTCCTGACAGTAAGAGCTGTTCGACAGTGGGATTTGCTGCCAAGGAGTGTGGTGGAGTCTCCTTCTTTGCTTTGATGGTGTTCCTGCTTGGCAGGGGGTTGGACTGGATGGCCCTTGGGGTCTCTTCCAACTATGATTCTAGGATGACAGGGAGAAGAATCCATACTTTGCTTGGTTGATTAATCTCCAGATTGAAAATTATGCAGTTTGGTGTGCAGCCCCAGAGACGTGGGGGTCAGAACATGGCCTGCCTAGCTCAATAATAGTAGTAGTAGTAGTAGTAGTAATAGTAGTAATAATAATTTATTATTTCTACCCCGCCCATCGGGATGTGTTTCCCCAGCCATTCTGGGCAGTTTCCAACAGTCATTAAAAACTTTCCTAAACAGGGCTGCCTTAAGATGTCTTCTAAATATCATATACAGGTAGTTGTTTATTTCCTTGACATCTGGAGGGAGGGCGTTCCACAGGGCGGGCGCCACCACCGAGAAGGCCCTCTGCCTGGTTCCCTGTAGCTTCGCTTCTCGCAGTGAGGGAACCGCCAGAAGGCCCTTGGCACTGGATCTCAGTGTCCGGGCTGAACGGTGGGGGTGGAGACGCTCCTTCAGGTATACAGGACCGAAGCCGTTTAGGGCTTTAAAGGTCAGCACCAACACTTTGAATTGTGCTCGGAAACGTACTGGGAGCCAATGTAGATCTCTCAGGACCGGTGTTATGTGGTCCCAGCAGCCACTCCCAGTCACCAGTCTAGCTGCCGTGTTTTGGATTAATTGCAGTTTCCGGGTCACCTTCAAAGGTAGCCCCACGTAGAGCGCATTGCAGTAGTCCAAGCGGGAGATAACTAGAGCATGCACCACTCTGGCGAGACAGTCTGCGGGCAGGTAGGGTCTCAGCCTGCGTACCAGATGGAGCTGGTAGACAGCCGCCCTGGACACAGAATTGACCTGCGCCTCCATGGACAGCTGCGAGTCCAAAATGACTCCCAGGCTGCACCATAGCTGTCAACTTTCGGATTTGAAAATAAGGGATTTCTTCCAAACTTTCGGATATGAAAATAAGGGATGCCGCCAGGGCGGTGCAATGGCACCAAGTAGCCTCGCCACCCTGCACTCCAGACGCTGCGAGCGAACGGGTGAGCGAAAGAGCGAGCGCGTAGACGGCAGGCTGTCTGTCTGTCTGGTTGGGCGTGAGGGTCTGGCTGCACAAGGCATGCAAGCTCCGCCCCCAGTCGGTCTCCGACTCCTGATTGGCAGCCGAGCAACGCAGCTGAGGAGCCTCCCTGGCCGGCAGGGAGGGAGAGGAGCTGCTTCCTTTGAAATCCGGGAAATTTAAGGGATATCAACAGTCCGGGATAGCAGCGGGAAACGGCATTGGAATAAGGGAGTTTCCCGCCAAAAAAGGGAGGGTTGACAGCTATGGGCTGCACACCTGGTCCTGCATGCTCTATTTTGAGTAGCAGCAACTATGGGAGGCCGCACATTTGATCTTGCTGCCTCCTTCGGTGTGTGTTGAGTTGTCTTCCCAACTCCATGGAAACTAAGCTCTGAGGTTGGCTGTGTGACAAAGGGATTAGGGCGATTCTTCAAGCTGGAACGAAATATTTGCATGTCCTTGCGGGGTGGTTTGGTGGCTCGCAGCCCGGCAACTTATTTTAGAACACAATTTGGCTCGTGTCGGCTGCCATGCTGACTATTTGCAGGGTAACCTTTCCGCTTAATCCTTCCCACAGGATCTCGCCGTTCAGGGCTCTCGAAAAGCTTTGTCCGCCTTTGTAAACAACGGCAGACACGATGTGGCCATTGCCATCCCAGTTGCCCCCCCAAAATATTCCTGCTGGCCTATCTCCTTGGGGTACCAGGGAAAAGGATGTCTTGGAAAGAGAAGGATGGTGCTGCGGCAGGCAGACATTATTATTCCAAACTTAGAATCCTAGAGTTGGAAGAGACCCCAAGGGCCATCCAGTCCAACCCCCTGCCAAGCAGGAATCATTATGAATATTATTATTAGAATCCTAGAATCCTAGAGTTGGAAGAGACCCCAAGGGCCATCCAGTCCAACCCCCTGCCAAGCAGGAATCATCCTATATAATAAAGAGCCTGTGTCCCTCCGTAGCTTTCCGTGTGTCACAGGAATTCGCAAGTGTGCGTGCGTTCCAGTGACACACGGATTGGAGCGGGCGGAGAGGGGGCGTGTCCGAGAGGGCGGCCGTGCGCAGGCGCGTCGTCAGTTGGCTCACTGCCGCCGCCTCGCACGGTCGCCCTCCCGGGCCGCAGAGGGGGCAACCGACCACTGCTGGGCTCGCCCTGGCCAGGCACCTCCGCGGACCTGCCGGCTTCGCCAGGGGCGCTTCGGGCCTAGCAGAGCCTCTCCCCCCGCCAACGCCGCTGCCTCGACCGACCGCGCTCTCCGACACAGGCACCGCAGGCCCTGCGGCTGGGCAGGGGGCCTTCAGCCCCGCGTCTGCCGCCACCGCCGAGCGCTCCGCTTCGCCCATGGCCGCCGCCGCCTCCTCCTCCACGGAGAACGGGCCGGCCGAGAGCGGAGCGTCCCCTGTCGGCCTCCCTCCCCAAGGGTGTTTGATGCTTTGATGGTGTTCCTGCTTGGCAGGGGGTTGGACTGGATGGCCCTTGGGGTCTCTTCCAACTCTAGGATTCTAGGATTCTATGATGGGAATTGTAGTCTCAAAACAGCTGGAGGGCCGAGGTGGAGGAAGCCTGATCTACTAATGTTTAATTTCACAATAGATCAAAGATCACATTTTATTACGGCCATAGACCAGCATTTAAAATCTTTAAAGTGCTTTACAGAGCGAAAAGAAATTAAAACAATTTCACAATATAACACAACCACCTCCAGACACTCACAGAAGCTCAGCAGTGAAGTTGCCTGATGATGTTGGCCTGTACCATAATAATAATAATAATAATCCTATATAATAAAGTCCCTGTGTCCCTGCGTGCGTTCCGTGTGTCAGTGGCATTTTGCCACTGCGCATGTCCCCCAGGGACGCAGGGATTGGAGCGGGCGGAGGGGGGCGTGTCGGAGAGGGCGGCCGTGCGCAGGCGCGTCGTCAGTTGCCTCAGTGCCGCCGCCTCGCACGGACATGGGGAGGATGGCTTCCTTCCGAGCGCGCACGCGGAGGATCGGGCCGCCCGCCGCCGCCCCGCTGGGTCCCCAGAAGAGCGCGCTGCCGGGGTGCCGCCTGCGCTCACCCGCTGCCGCCGCCTCCGAGGCTGCCGAGGCCCACTGCTCGGGCTCCGGCTCGGGCTGCTGTTCTGGCGCCCCTCCGCGAGTCGCCCCCTCCCGCGGGTGCCGCCGCTCGCCGCTCGCCCATCCCGCCGCTCGGCTCCTCCGGCCGCTGCTTCTTCTCCTCCCGCGCAGCCTCTATGTTCTAGCGCCCGTTATTAACGGGCTAAATTCAACTAGTAATAATAATAATTTATCATTCCTGCCCCGCCCATCTAGCTGGCTCTCCCCAGCCGCTCTGAGCTGCTTCCAACGAAAGATTAAAATGACAGCCGTTCAAAACTTCCTGAAATTATGCACCCCCACCGAGAGGGTTCAGATTCCTACAAGGGCTACTCAGCCAGCGTTTTGGAAGTCGCTGGGCAGGTATTTATATCCTGTTGGCGGTGCCCTATTCTTCTCCCTTGAGATCACCTAAAATGGTCAGATGTTTTCCGTGGGATGAGGGCCACCAGTCCCGGGCGAAGGGGTGTGGACATCTCTTGGCGCCCCCCCCCCAATATTAATAGCCTCCCTGAACTCTCACACTGGGACAAGCTCTTATCAGCTGAGATCCTAACGTAGGGCTGGTTGGAATTGGTCCTCGCTGAAGCATGGCTTATCACAGGCACGCAGGTAACCCTCCTCTGCTGCGCCCCAAATATATATAGGGCATTTTGTTGTCTTTGGTGCTTTGGGCAAGAGTTCAGGCTGGCTGGCTTGGTCTTTTGTCAGGATTTCACTGTGCTGGAAATTCTTTGAGCCTCAATGGGGGGGGGCCTTTCTGGCAAATAAGGGGGACCCTCTGTGTGATGATGGGACGCGGGTGGCGCTGTGGGTTAAACCGCAGAGCCTAGGGCTTGCCGATCAGAAGGTCGGAGGTTCGAATCCCCACGACGGGGTGAGCTACCGTTGCTCGGTCCCTGCTCCTGCCCATAGCTGTCAACTTTCGGATTTGAAAATAAGGGATTTCCCCCCAAACTTTCGGATTTGAAAAGAAGGGATGCCGCCAGGGCGGTGCAATGGCACCAAGTAGCCTCGCCACCCTGCGCTCCAGAGGCTGCGCGCGAACGGGTGAGCGAAAGAGCGAGCGCCTAGACGGCAGGCAGGCTGTCTGTCTGGTTGGGCGTGAGGGTCTGGCTGCACAAGGCATGCAAGCTCCGCCCCCAGTCGGTCTCAGACTCCTTATTGGCAGCCGAGCAACGCAGCTGAGGAGCCTCCCTGGCCGGCAGGGAGGGAGAGGAGCTGCTTCCTTTGAAATCCGGGGAATTGAAGGGATATCAACAATCCGGGATAGCAGCGGGAAACGGCATTGGAATAAGGGAGTTTCCCGCAAAAAAAGGGAGGGTTGACAGCTATGCTCCTGCCCACCTAGCAGTTCGAAAGCACGTCAAAGTGCAAGTAGATAAATAGGAACCGCTCTGGCGGGAAGGTAAACGGCGTTTCCGTGCGCTGCTCTGGTTCGCCAGAAGCGGCTTCGTCATGCTGGCCACATGACCCAGAAGCTGTACGCCAGCTCTCGGTCAATAAAGCGAGATGAGCGCCACAACCCCAGAGTCATCCGCTACTGGACCTAATGGTCAGGGGTCCCTTTACCTTTAATCTTATACTTGGGTCTTGCCCTGAGATATCTGCCTGTGCTAATCATGTGTAACCCTCCCCTTTCTGACGGTTATAGTGGTGTAGCAATGACGCATCGATGACGCTGTGCGAACTGTATTCTGGGATACGGTGGGAAAGTTTTAAAAGGCAACGTCGCCCTAATGCTCAGGGTCCTTAGTGCCATTTGAACTTGTCGCACAACAATAAAGGATCAAAGTCTACTGACTGCAGTTTTGCTCCAAATTGTTGTTGTTGTTGTTCAGTCGTTCAGTCGTGTCCGACTCTCCGTGACCCCCTGGACCAGAGCACGCCAGGCACGCCTGTCTGCCACTGCCTATCTATCTATCTATCTATCTATCTATCTATCTATCTATCTATCTAATCTCTATCTATCTATCTGTTGTTGCTGCTGTTCAGTCGTTCAGTCGTGTCCGACTCTTCGTGACCCCCTGGACCAGAGCACGCCAGGCACGCCTATCCTTCACTGCCTCTCGCAGTTTGGCCAAACTCATGTTAGTAGCTTCGAGAACACTGTCCCACCATCTCATCCTCTGCCGTCCCCTTCTCCTTGTGCCCTCCATCTTTCCCAACATCAGGGTCTTTTCTAGGGAGTCTTCTCTTCTCATGAGGTGGCCCAAAGTACTGGAGCCTCAACTTCAGGATCTGTCCTTCTAGTGAGCACTCAGGGCTGATTTCTTTAAGAATGGATAGGTTTGATCTTCTTGCAGTCCATGGGACTCTCAAGAGTCTCCTCCAGCACCAGAATTCAAAAGCATCAATTCTTCAGCGATCAGTCTTCTTTATGGTCCAGCTCTCACTTCCGTACATTACTACTGGGAAAACCAGAGCTTGAACTATACGGACCTTTGTTGGCAAGGGGATGTCTTTGCTTTTTAAGATGCTGTCTAGGTTTGTCATTGCTTTTCTCCCAAGAAGCAGGCGTCTTCTAATTTCGTGACTGCTGTCACCATCTGCAATGATCATGGAACCCAAGAAAGTGAAATCTCTCACTGCCTCCATTTCTTCCCCTTCTATTTGCCAGGAGGTGATGGGACCAGTGGCCATGATCTTCGTTTTTTGGATACCATATTTTGCGCTCTCCTCTTTCGCCCTCATTAAAAGGTTCTTTAATTCCTCCTCACTTTCTGCCATCAAGGTTGTATCATCAGCATATCTGAGGTTGCTCCAAATTACTTGCCTGGAATACCTTTCTTTTACTAGCGGGGGACGGGGGACGGGACTTGCACCCTGACGAGCTGGACTGTTGAGTAGTCTCTCAACCCAGAATTTTCTTTAACATTTGCTTGGGTGGGCTCACAGCTTAGCCCTTTGTCTCTGTCTTCCATAAGCACTTTGGGGCTCATTCGCCCTAGCTGTGCTCCTGGCATTTCATAGAATCATAGAATCCTAGAGTTGGAAGAGACCCCAAGGGCCATCCAGTCCAACCCCCTGCCAAGCAGGAAACACCATCAAAGCATTCCTGACAGATGGCTGTCAAGCCTCTGCTTAAAGACCTCCAAAGAAGGAGACTCCACCACACTCCTTGGCAGCAAATTCCACTGTCAAACAGCTCTTACTGTCAGGAAGTTCTTCCTAATGTTTAGGTGGAATCTTCTTTCTTGTAGTTTGAATCCATTGCTCCGTGTCCGCTTCTCTGGAGCAGCAGAAAACAACCTTTCTCCCTCCTCTAGATGACATCCTTTGATATATTTGAACATGGCTATCCTATCACCCCTTAACCTTCTCTTCTCCAGGCTAAACATACCCAGCTCCCTAAGCCGTTCCTCATAAGGCATCGTTTCCAGGCCTTGGACCATTTTGGTTGCCCTCCTCTGGACACGTTCCAGCTTGTCAATATCCTTCTTGAACTGTGGTGCCCAGAACTGGACACAGTATTCCAGGTGGGGTCTGACCAGAGCGGAATACAGTGGTACTATTACTTCCCTTGATCTAGATGCTATACTCCTATTGATGCAGCCCAGAATTGCATTGGCTTTTTTAGCTGCTGCATCACACTGTTGACTCATGTCGAGTTTGTGGTCTACCAAGACTCCTAGATCCTTTTCACTTGTACTGCTCTCAAGCCAGGTGAGCAGTACAAGTGAAAAGGATCTAGGACAGTGATGGCTAACCTTGACACTCCAGATGTTTTGGGACTACAACTCCCATCATCCCTGACCACTGATCCTGTTAGCTAGGGATGATGGGAGTTGTAGTTCCAAAACATCTGGGGTGTCAAGGTTAGCCATCACTGATCTAGGAGTCTTTGCAGTTCATGCTTCAATCCCACTTTGCCTGCTGATGGACGGACGGACGGAGGCTGTGGAAATTGTTTGGCGTCTTTCCAGAGACATTAGCACCCTACCAAAAAAGCTCTTGGCTTACCGGTTTTCCCTCCCTCCCGTTCGTTCAATGTGCTCCGCAAACCGTTGCCAAGATGCGAAATACTTGGCATAAGAGCCAGACCAAATTCCGGGTGATTGAGTGAAAGGGCAAGCGACTGAGGAAACAATGACCCATTCTCCTATATTTAGATTGAAGGGTGGGTGGGGTTGCATGCCGGAGGGAAGATTGCAGGAACAAGTTAGCCATGAACACATCGGCTTTCCTTGGCTGTCCTTCGGAGGGGGTGCTCTACGTGACCCCCTCCTTGCTTCCTTCTCTGACCCTGTAGCTGTGAGAGCTTCAGACGGGAATAACAGTCTGGCCGCCCCGGCGTCAGATCTTGGTCTCTGTCCCGATCTAATGCTGCGTTGTAAGAATGTAAGGGAATTATCCCAGTAAAGGGTCCGATTCCGGGTGGAATCCTGAACCCCAGCAGGACGTTGTTTGGAATCCCTGCTGGCATAGAATCCTAGAGTTGGAAGAGACCCCAAGGGCCATCCAGTCCAACCCCCTGCCAAGCAGGAATCATTATTCATATTATTATTAGAATCACAGAATCCTAGAGTTGGAAGAGACCCCAAGGGCCATCCAGTCCAACCCCCTGCCAAGCAGGAATCATTATTCATATTATTATTAGAATCATAGAATCCTAGAGTTGGAAGAGACCCCAAGGGCCATCCAGTCCAACCCCCTGCCAAGCAGGAATCATTATGAATATTATTATTAGAATCATAGAATCCTAGAGTTGGAAGAGACCCCAAGAGCCATCCAGTCCAACCCCCTGCCAAGCAGGAACACCATCAAAGCATTCCTGACAGGTGGCTGTCAAGCCTCTGCTTAAAGACCTCCAAAGAAGGAGACTCCACCACACTCCTTGGCAGCAAATCCCACTGTCGAACAGCTCTTACTGTCAGGAAGTTCTTCCTAATGTTGAGGTGGAATCTTCTTTCTTGTCGTTTGAATCCATTGCTCCGTGTCCGCTTCTCTGGAGCAGCAGAAAACAACCTTTCTCCCTCCTCTATATGACATCCTTTGATATATTTGAACATGGCTATCATATCACCCCTTAACCTTCTCTTCTCCAGGCTAAACATACCCAGCTCCCTAAGCCGTTCCTCATAAGGCATCGTTTCCAATCCTTTGACCAAGGCTTATTGCCTTGACCTCTGCTGGGAGGGCGTTCCACAGGGCGGGAGCCACTACTGAGAAGGCCTTCTGTCTGGTTCCCTGTAGCTTTGCTTCTCGCAGTGAGGGAACCGCCAGAAGGTCCTCGGCGCTGGATCTCAGTGTCCGGGCTGAACGGTGGGGGTGGAGACGCTCCTTCAGGTATACAGGACCGAGGCCGTTTAGGGCTTTAAAGGTCAGCACCAACACTTTGAATTGTGCTCGGAAACGTACTGGGAGCCAATGTAGATCTCTCAGGACCGGTGTTATGTGGTCCCAGCAGCCGCTCCCAGTCACCAGTCTAGCTGCCGCATTCTGGATTAATTGCAGTTTCCGGGTCACCTTCAAAGGTAGCCCCACATAGAGCGCATTGCAGTAGTCCAAGCGGGAGATAACCAGAGCATGCACCACTCTGGCGAGACAGTCCGCAGCCAGGAAGGGTCTCATCCTGCATCCCAGATGGAGCTGCCCTGGACACAGAACGGACCTGCGCCTCCTTGGGTCCAAAATGACTCCCAGGCTGCGCACCTGGTCCTTCAGGGGCACAGTTACCCCATTCAGGACCAGGGAGTCCCCCACACCTGCCTGCCCCGTCCCCCAAGAACAGTTCTTCTGTCTTGTCAGGATTCAACCTCAACCCATTAGCCGCCATCCATCCTCCAACTGCTTCCAGACACTAGCAGGACCAGAGGTCAGGGATGTAGCCCCAAAACATCTGGAGGGCCCCTCAGGTTCCCGATTCCTGTCCAACACCATGTTCCGAGCGGCAGGTGCTTTTCCTGTTTGTCGTGCCCCAACCATGTGCTTTGCCGCCTCCTTCCCAGCCTCCTTTGCCCTAAATAATAAATTATTATTATTATTATTAAATCTTTATTACGGTCCAGAGACCCAACAATTCATTACAAAGCAATACACGATTTCGACAGCCCGTCATCAGGTTACACAAGCATTTTGTTCAGGCTTAGTTATAGGGATCCTTGGTTCTTGCAACCACCGATAGAAACTTCGCCACTGCTAATGTTCTGTACCTACGGGCAGGCCCTTGTAGAGCCAGGCAGAGGCCCGGGCTAGGTAGATAATGTGGCCCTTTTTTTTTTAACCCTGGGGATCTCCGATAACGTAATTTTTTTATTATGTATTATAATTTTAAATACATCTTACAATAAATACATTATTCATTTTAAAATGTATTATACAATTTTTAATAGTTCAAAAATGTATTTAAAAATCTATTTTTAAGTAGACAACTTTGACTATTATTTATTATCTTCTTATTCTACTCTTCAAAAAGATGCATGCTTGTGAGAAAGCCACTATTGCTCGTAAGCCACTATTTCTTTAAAAAACATGGTTTCCACTAAATTTTATCCTCATTGAGCTATATGTACTCCTCGGGTGTAAGTAATATTCCTGGCCTAGTCAACAAAAGTTTAAACAAATGGCCACATCTTCATCAATTTTTCATCATTTTCAAAAAACAAATTAGCGATTAGAAAGCCAACACACTTATCTTTAAGTTAAAGGTAAAGGTAAAGGGACCCCTGACCATTAGGTCCAGTCGTGACCGACTCTGGGGTTGCAGCGCTCATCTCGCATTATTGGCCGAGGGAGCCGGCGTACAGCTTCCGGGTCATGTGGCCAGCAGGACTAAGCCGCTTCTGGCGAACCAGAGCAGCGCACGGAAATGCCGTTTACCTTCCCGCCAGAGCGGTTCCTATTTATCTACTTGCACTTTGATGTGCTTTCAAACTGCTAGGTGGGCAGAAGCAGGGACCGAGCAACGGGAGCTCACCCCATTGCGGGGATTCGAACTGCCAACCTTCTGATCAGCAAGCCCTAGGCTCTGTGGTTTAACCCACAGCGCCACCCGCGTCCCCATCTTTAAGTTACGCGTGGTTTAAATTTTTTGCAAACAAGATTTCAAACAAAAACTCACCAACTTTTAACAGCATGAAAAACATGGCCCACCATCACCAACACTTGACTTGACTAAGACCTTACTTGCTTACCGAGGGCGTAGTCACAATCCCTCACCTCTCCAACACAACCAGGTGAGCGATTGTGAATATGCTGACTGAGGCCCCCTTTGGAATCGGAGGCCCGGGCCAAGTGGCCCATATGGCCCACCCTCTGTCTGGGGCTGCCTACGGGACCCTCCTACCTACAGGACCGCCTCTCCCGGTATGCCACGCAAAGGACCTTCAGGTCCACAAATAACAACTTTTTGGAGGTCCCGAGCCACAAGACCGTTAGACTGGTGTCAACTAGGGCCAGGGCCTTTTCAGTACTGGCCCCAACTTGGTGGAACACTCTGTCACAAGAGACCAGGGCCCTGCGGGATTTGACATCTTTCCGCAGGGCCTGCAAGACAGAGCTGTTCCGCCTGGCCTTCGGGTTGGACTCCCCTTGGTTTTGAGTATGGGCGATAAATGAAGCGGCATTTTAAATTTTAAATTCTCTTTTTAACCTGTATTTTAATTAACGGTTTTCTTTGATACTTTCTTGTAATTTTACTGATGTTAGCCGCCCTGAGCCCGGTTTCGGCTGGGAAGGGCGGGGTATAAATAAAATTTATTATTATTATTATTATTATTATTATTATTATTATTATTTGTCCAGTCTTCCAGTAGGAACCTGACATAGTAAGCCTCTGATTTTCCCGGGAAAGGTACTAGCAAGGGTAATATCAGTTCAGCCCTGGCTTGCTCGGATTTCACACAGTGCAGCAAAATATGTTTTATAGAGTCAATGTCTTGGGCACATGAGCAGAGTCCATCCTGGTATGGAACTCCTCTCAATCTGCCATCCAACACTGCAGAAGGAAAGACGTTAAGTCTGGCTTTTGTAAATAGCCTTCTGTAATTTGGAACTAGGGACCCAGGTGGCGCTGTGGGTTAAACCACAGAGCCTAGGGCTTGCTGATCAGAAGGTCGGCGGTTCGAATCCCTGCGACGGGGTGAACTCCCGTTGCTCGGGTCCCAGCTCCTGCCCACCTAGCAGTTCGAAAGCACGTCAAAGTGCAAGTAGATAAATAGGAACCGCTCCGGCAGGAAGGTAAACGGCGTTTCCGTGCGCTGCTCTGGTTCGCCAGAAGCGGCTTTGTCATGCTGGCCACATGACAAATTATTATTTTTAACGAGAAGCCAAGTTACAGGGAACCAGGCAGAGGGCCTTCTCGGTAGTGGCGCCCGCCCTGTGGAACGCCCTCCCTTCAGATGTCAAAGAGAACAACAACTATCAGACCTTTAGAAGACATCTGAAGGCAGCCCTGTTTAGGGAGGCTTTTAATGTTTAATAGATTACTGTATTTTAATGTTCTTTTGGAAGCCGCCCAGAGTGGCTGGGGAGACCCAGCCAGATGGGCGGGGTATAAATAATAAATTATTATTATTATTATTATTATTATTATTATGACCCGGAAGCTGTACGCCGGCTCCCTCGGCCTATAGAGTGAGATGAGCGCCACAACCCCAGAGTCGGACACGACTGGACCTAATGGTCAGGGGTCCCTTTACCTTTTTAATTTGGAACTGTCAGATTTTTCATATAAGATGTTAACTTAAAGGCATGCCCATATTGTACTCCTACTGCCAGCGGACTGCAGACTGTGTGTGATCGATGTCGCAAGTCACTGTGTGTAATGTCCCAGAGTCTTTGCTTTAAAGTCTTTAGGGCACCTTCATAACCCAGGCAATAGAGTTGGGTTATTATTATTTTTATTATTTTTATTATTATTATTATTATTATTATTATTATTATTATTATTATTATTATTATTATTATTCTTACAGGGCCTACCAGCTACACGGTGGGCACCATGTCAGAGCGCTTCGACTGCCACTATTGCCGGGACAACTTGCACGGGAAGAAGTATGTGCAGAAGGATGGGCGCCCCTGCTGTATCAAGTGCTTTGAGAAGTTCTGCGCCAACACCTGCGCCGAGTGCAAGAAGCCCATCGGGGCCGATTCCAAGGTGGTTATTTTAATATATAAAATATAATATACTAGTGGACGTTCAGCCCGTTAAATTAACGGGCGCTAGAAGATATGTGGTGAAACATTTGTAAAAGCAGGCTGAGGTCCCTCTACCCCTTTCCTACCTCTGTGGCCCATGTACCCCTTTCCTACCACTGTGGCACCTCTACCCCTTTCCTACCTCTGAGGTCCCTCTACCCCTTTCCTACCTCTGTGGCCCATGTACCCCTTTCCTACCACTGTGGCACCTCTACCCCTTTCCTACCTCTGAGGTCCCTCTACCCCTTTCCTACCTCTGTGGCCCATGTACCCCTTTCCTACCACTGTGGCACCTCTACCCCTTTCCTACCTCTGAGGTCCCTCTACCCCTTTCCTACCTCTGTGGCCCATGTACCCCTTTCCTACCACTGTGGCACCTCTACCCCTTTCCTACCTCTGAGGTCCCTCTACCCCTTTCCTACCTCTGTGGCCCATGTACCCCTTTCCTACCACTGTGGCACCTCTACCCCTTTCCTACCTCTGAGGTCCCTCTACCCCTTTCCTACCTCTGTGGCCCATGTACCCCTTTCCTACCACTGTGGCACCTCTACCCCTTTCCTACCTCTGAGGTCCCTGTACCCCTTTCCTACCTCTGTGGCCCATGTACCCCTTTCCTACCACTGTGGCACCTCTACCCCTTTCCTACCTCTGAGCTCCCTCTACTCCTTTTCTACCTCTGTGTCCCCTCTACCCTTTTCCTACCTCTATCCTCCCTTATAGCCCTTTCCCTACCCAGAACCCATCACTATTTACCTCTGAGTGTTCGTGCATGTTGTCACTCTTCCCTTTTCCTATCTCCCTCTCCCTTGCGACTCCACCCCCTTTCCCACCTCTCGCCCCGCTCCCTCCAATCCCTGCGTCCGTGTGGGACATGCGCAGTAGCGCAATTACACTGACACACGGACTGGACGCAGGGACACAGGGACTTTATTATATAGGATATTTGCTTGTTTGCTGAACGGATATTTCCATCCCAGGGTTCCCCCGCCCCTCTAAAGAAGTGTGGGGATGTTCAGGGGGGCGGGAGAGGAGCCATTGTTTAATACAGGCCTAGGCAAACTTGGCCCTCCAGCTGTTTTGGGACTACAACTCCCATCCTCGCAAAAGCTTTTGACTGTGTCGACCACAGCAAACTCTGGCAAGTTCTGAAAGAAATGGGAGTGCCTGATCACCTCATCCGTCTCCTGAGAAATCTCTATGTGGGACAAGAAGCTACAGTTAGAACTGGATATGGAATAACTGACTGGTTCAAAATTGGGAAAGGAGTACGACAAGGCTGTAGATTGTCTCCCTGCTTATTTAACTTATATGCAGAATTCATCATGCGAAAGGCTGGACTGGATGAATCCCAAACCGGAATTAAGATTGCCGGAAGAAATATCAACCACCTCAGATATGCTGATGATACAACCTTTATGGCAGAAAGTGAGGAGGAATTAAAGAACCTTTTAATGAGGGTGAAAGAGGAGAGCGCAAAATATGGTCTGAAGCTCAACATCAAAAAAACGAAGATCGTGGCCACTGGTCCCATCACCTCCTGGCAAATAGAAGGGGAAGAAATGGAGGCAGGGAGAGATTTCACTTTCTTGGGTTCCATGATCACTGCAGATGGTGACAGCAGTCACG
>JAWWNH010000153.1:300000-332974 GCA_034641385.1 Darevskia mixta
AATTCTCTGCCTTCTCCTCCCTCCCTCCCTCCCTCCCTCCAGGAGCTGCATTTCAAGAACCGCTACTGGCACGACAGCTGCTTCCGCTGCTTCAAGTGCTCCGCGTCTCTGGTCAACGAGCCCTTCATGCTGAAGGAGCACAACAAAGTGTGGTGCAACAAGTGCACCCTGGATCAGGCCCCCCACTGCAAGGGCTGCCAGAAGCCCATCGTGGCAGGTAGGAGGACTCCTCTCGGCTCCTTGCGCCCCTTGGCTGTGGAGCCTTGACATGGGGCGGCCGGCAGGGTTATGGACCTTGACCCTCCAGATGTTTTGGGACTACAACTCCCATCATCCCTGACCACTGGCCCTGTTAGCTAGGGATGATGGGAGTTGTAGTTCCAAAACATCTGGGGTGTCAAGGTTAGCCATCACTGCCCAAGGGTCATCTAGTCCAGTGATGGCTAACCTTGACCCTCCAGATGTTTTGGGACTACAACTCCCACCATCCCTGACCACTGGCCCTGTTAGCTAGGGATGATGGGAGTTGTAGTTCCAAAACATCTGGGGTGTCAAGGTTAGCCATCACTGCCCAAGGGTCATCTAGTCCAGTGATGGCTAACCTTGACCCTCCAGATGTTTTGGGACTACAACTCCCACCATCCCTGACCACTGGCCCTGTTAGCTAGGGATCATGGGAGTTGTAGTCCAAAACATCTGGAGTGTCAAGGTTAGCCATCACTGCCCAAGGGTCATCTAGTCCAGTGATGGCTAACCTTGACCCTCCAGATGTTTTGGGACTACAACTCCCACCATCCCTGACCACTGGCCCTGTTAGCTAGGAATCATGGGAGTTGTAGTCCAAAACATCTGGAGGGCCGAAGTTTGGGGATGCCTGCTTAAGCTGCGTCCCGACACGGAGCGGTTAAAATAAGACATCCCCCGAAAATAAGCCATACTGTGTTTTTTTGAGGGGAAAAAAAATATAAGACGGTGTCTTATTTTAGGAGAAACACGGTAGTTGAAGTTAGCCCGTTCAATAACGGGCGCTAGAGGAGGAGGAGGCAGAGCCCCAGGAGGAGGAGGCGAGGAGGCCCGGGTTGAAATCCCGCCTGAGCCACGGCGTCCTCCTCGGGCCGCTTCCCCCGTCGGGCGGTAGAACAGCGTCCGCTGGGGGGGTGGAGAGGGGCTCCCTCCCCCTTCTTCTTTTTCCCCGGGGGCGGCGGTAGTGGCGGCGAGGATGGGGCGGCCCTCCTTGGCTTCCGGAGCACCGGCGCTCCGTTGGATGGGCCGTCCCAGGCCGCTAGGCCTCGGAGCCGCGGGGATTGGGCTCTGCGTCCGTGCGAGGCAGCGGTGCTGGCGCAACTGACACCGCGCGTGCGCCGCCGCTGCCTCTTGGACACGCCCCCCTCTCCGGCCGCTCCAATCCCTGCGTCCGTGTGGGACATGGACATGCGCAGTAGCGCATTTCCACTGACACACGGAACGGACGCAGGGACACAGCAACTTTATTATATAGGATTTCTCTGACCGAAATACTTACTTTTTAACCTTGCGCACAAAACCAGGGCTGCCTTGAGCATACACGCCGCCGGGGTGTAAAGACCCGCCCAGCGCATAATAATAATAATAATAATAATAATAATAATTTATTATTATTATTATTATTATTATTATTATTATTATTATTATTATTATTATTATTTATATTAACAGGCAGCCCTGTTTAGGGAAGTTTTTAACTTGTGATTTTGATGTATTTTAATATTTGTTGGAAGCCGCCCAGAGTGGCTGGGGAGACCCGGCCAGATGGGCGGGGTACAAATAAAAAAATATATTATTATTATTATTATTATTATTATTATTATTATTATTATTATTATTTATACCCTGCCCATCTGGCTGAGTTTCCCCAGCCACTCTGGGCGGCTCCCAATTGAGTGTTAAAAACAATAGATAGATAAGATAGATAAGATAATTTATTGTCATTGCACAAGTACAAGCGCAACGCTATACAAGTGCAACGAAACTGCACGCCCCCCATAAAAACAGAAAGAAAAAACAAAACAAAAAGCAGCACAAAACACACACACACCAAGGAAAGCCACACATACACACACATACACCGATCCCAGCTCTCCAAGGTCATATTATCTGGTTACAGTGTTTAAGATGGTTATAGCTCTTGGGTAGAAACTGCTCTTCAATCTATTTGTTTTTTTTGGTCACCCCCCCCCCCACTTTAATTTTTTTAAAAATTAAAAAATTAAAAAGTGTCACCCCCCCTCTGATGGTGCCACTTTGCGAGGTGTGGGGTTTTTTATGTGTGTGTCTATTATCTCTTTCCCCCCCAATAAAGTTAAAATAAAATAAAATAAATTAATAATAAAAATTAATAAAAATTTAAAAGTGTCACCCCCCTCTGATGGTGCCACTTTGTGAGGTGTGGGGGTTCTGTCTGTGTGTGTCTATTATCTCTTTTTTTTCCAATAAAGTTAAAATAAAAATAATAATAAATAATAATAAAAATCAAAAAAATTAAAAAGTGTCACCCCCCCTCTGATGGTGCCACTTTGTGAGGTGTGGGGGCTTGTGTGTGTGTGTCTATTATCTCTTTTTTCAATAAAGTTAAATAAAAATAATAATAAATAATAATAAAAATTTAAAAAATTAAAAAGTGTCACCCCCCTCTGATGGTGCCACTTTGTGAGGTGTGGGGCTTGTGTGTGTGTGTCTATTATCTCTTTTTTTCCAATAAAGTTAAAATAAAAATAATAATAAATAATAATAAAAATTTAAAAAAAATTAAAAAGTGTCACCCCCCTCTGATGGTGCCACTTTGTGAGGTGTGGGGGCTTGTGTGTGTGTGTCTATTATCTCTTTTTTTCCAATAAAGTTAAAATAAAAATAATAATAAATAATAATAATAATTTAAAAAAAATTAAAGTGTCACCCCCTCTGGGGTGGAACCCGGGGCGGCCCGCCCCCGCCCCCTTGCTACGCCCCTGCAGTGAACACCATCGCCTTCCCTCCCTCTCGTTGCAGGTGACCAGAATGTGGAATACAAGAAGACGGTCTGGCACAAGGAGTGCTTCACCTGCAGCCAGTGCAAGCAGGTGATTGGCACCGCCAGCTTTTTCCCCAAGGACGACGAGTTTTATTGCACCTCCTGCCATGAGAAGAAATTCGCCAAGACCTGCGTGAAGTGCAAGCAGGTAAGTCGCGCCCACCGCCCCTCGCTTACGATATTCATGCTGTATTCTTAGTTTTAGATTTCTATTTACAGGGGAACCTCGACTGACGAGTAACTCGACTTGCGTATTTTTCGAGTTACGAAGGATCAAAGCGGCCGCGGGATTACGAATTTCTCGGCTTCCGAATCGGAAGTCGAAGTTCCACTCTATTTCCGGTGGGTTGTTTTTTTAGGTCAGTGGAAGCGACTTCGGCTTTTTCCCCCCTTCCCCGCCATGCTCGGGCTTGCAGCCTCGCTGCCATGGCGCGGGGAGACCTATAATAATAATAATAAGAAGAAGAAGAAGAAGAAGAAGAAGAAGAAGAAGAAGAAGAAGAAGAAGAAGAAGCAGCAGCAGCAGCTTTTATTTATATCCCGCCCTTCCCAGCCAGGACCGGGCTCAGGGCGGCTAACAATTATAAAACCACACAACCATAGGACAAACAGTTAAAAATACAAATCTAAAATACAGTTTAAACTTAAAGAGATGGGTGGGGGGGGAAGGGGGAGGGAGGGAGAGGCGAACTGTGTGTGGAGGTGGGGGAGATGGGTGTGGGGGGATGGTGTGTGTGTGTGTGGGAGGGGGAAGGGGGGAGGGAGAGGGAGGTGAACTGTTTGTGGAGGTGTGGGAAGTGGGGGGTGGGTGGGTGGGTGGGTGGGGGTTTGACCGCGTGTGTTCTAGCGCCCGTTGTTTTAACGGGCTAAAAACCACTAGTGTGCTTATAAAATTGTAAAATCCAATAAAAATTATTTAAAAAAACAAACAAACAAAAAATCTGATTTAAAAAATCAATTTTGTCCACCCTGCTTTAAACAGAAGAAAACTTCCGCAGGTGACACAGGGTTTTGGGGCGTCTGGGATGACTGGTTCCCCAGGAGTCCAAGCAGCCCTTGACCTCTGACTTCCTTCCCCATGCCAGGCCATCACCACCTGCGGAGGGGTCGTCTACCAGGAGCAGCCATACCACGCCGAGTGCTTTGTGTGTGCCACCTGCTCCAAGAAACTGGGAGGGCAGCGGTTCACGGCCGTGGAGGATCAATTCTACTGCGTCGATTGCTACAAGTCCTTTGTGGCCAAGAAATGCAGCGGTTGCAAGAATCCCATCACAGGTGGGTCAGTGATGGGTCTGGGGCCACAGGGTTCTGTCTTGGGCCCAGTCTTATTCAACATCTTGATCAAGGACTTGGATGATGGGCTTGAGGGCATCCTGATCAAGTTTGCAGATGACACCAAATTGGGAGGGGTGGCTAATACCCCAGAGGACAGGATCACACTTCAAAATGACCTGAACAGATTGGAGAACTGGGCCAAGGCAAACAGGATGAATTTTAACACGGAGAAATGTAAAGTACTACACTTGGGCAAAAAAAAGGAAAGGCACAAATACAGGATGGGTGACACCTGGCTTGAGAGCAGTACAAGTGAAAAGGATCTAGGAGTCTTGGTAGACCACAAACTTGACATGAGTCAACAGTGTGATGCAGCAGCTAAAAAAGCCAATGCAATTCTGGGCTGCATCAAGAGGAGTATAGCATCTAGATCAAGGGAAGGAATAGGACCACTGTATTCCGCTCTGGTCAGACCCCACCTGGAATACTGTGTCCAGTTCTGGGCACCCCAGTTCAAGAAGGATACTGACAAGCTGGAACGTGTCCAGAGGAGGGCAACCAAAATGGTCAAAGGCCTGGAACGATGCCTTATGAGGAACGGCTTAGGGAGCTGGGTATGTTTAGCCTGGAGAAGAGAAGGTTCAGGGGTGATAGAAAAGCCATGTTCAAATATAACCCCAAGGGCCATCCAATCCCAAGGGCCATCCAGTCCAACCCCTGCCAAGCAGGAAACCCCATCAAAGCATTCTTGACAGATGGCTGTCAAGCCTCTGCTTCAAGACCTCCAAAGAAGGAGACTCCACCACACTCCTTGGCAGCAAATTCCACTGTCGAACAGCTCTTACTGTCAGGAAGTTCTTCCTAATGTTGAGGTGGAATCTTCTTTCTTGTAGTTGGAATCCATTGCTCCGTGTCCGCTTCTCTGGAGCAGCAGAAAACAACCTTTCTCCCTCCTCTATATGACATCCTTTGATATATTTGAACATGGCTATCATATCACCCCTTAACCTTCTCTTCTCCAGGCTAAACATACCCAGCTCCCTAAGCTGTTCCTCATAAGGCATCGTTTCCAGGCCTTTGACCATTTTGGTTGCCCTCCTCTGGACACGTTCCAGCTTGTCAGTATTCTTCTTGAACTGTGGTGCCCAGAACTGGACACAGTATTCCAGGTGGGGTCTGACCAGAGCGGAATACAGTGGTACTATTACTTCCCTTGATCTAGATGCTATACTCCTATTGATGCAGCCCAGAATTGCATTGGCTTTTTGAGCTGCTGCATCACACTGTTGACTCATGTCAAGTTTGTGGTCCATCAAGACTCCTAGATCCTTTTCACATGTACCGCTCTCAAGCCAGGTGTCACCCATCCTGTATTTGTGCCTTTCATTTTCTTTGCCCAAGTGTAGTACTTTACATTTCTCCCTGTTAAAATCCATCCTGTTTGCCTTGGCCCAGTTCTCTAATCTGCTAAGGTCAGAAGGCAGCCCTGTTCAGGGAGGTTTTTAATCTGTGATATTTTAATGTATCTTTATATTTGTTGGAAGCTGCCCAGAGTGGCTGGGGAGACCCGGCCAGATGGGCGGGGTACAAATAATAAATTATTATTATTATTATTATTATTATTATTATTATTATTATTATTATTATTATAGCATAGATGGAAGGAAGTCGCATTTTAGTTTAATATATGTTAAATTAGATTATAAGATTATGATAAAGTGGTGGGTGGAATAGGGGGAAGGGCTGGTGTGATATCTTTTTATGTCATTTTCTGTATTTGTATATGTATTTTTAAAGGTTTATTTGTACTTATTTGTAATTTTTTTTTGCATCTGCATTAAATTTAATAAAAAATTAAAAAAAGAGGATATATCAGATTTTGCTGATATAGGATATACAGCCGCCCAGAGTGGCTGGGGAAACTCGGCCAGATGGGCGGGGTACAAATAATAAATCATTATTATTATTATTATTATACAGGATGTATATTCCATTCTATTCGATCATTTGCCTTCCCAAAAGAAGCTCCACAACTTTGATCCACCCAATGACAACGGGTAGATCACTGCCAGTTTTTTTTTAATACTGGGAGTAGATTGCAGTCTCTTGAGAGTTGGGACGTCCCTGGCCTAGCTCATAAGCAATTAAGTCAAGCACCCCAAAACCTGGCCCTCCAGCTGTTTTGGGACTACAATTGCCATCATCCCTGACTACTGGTCCTGTGAGCTAGGGATGATGGGAGTTGTAGTCCCAAAACAGCTGGAGGATCAAGTTGGTCCATGCCTGCTCCATGGTAAAGGTGGAAGGGTACTGCCTAGCACAGTGGTGGCCAAACTTGGCCTTCCAGCTGTTTTGGGACTACAGTTCCCATCATCCCTGACCACTGGTCCTGTGAGCTGGTCCTGGAGGGCCGAGTTTGCCTATGCCTGAATGAAGTGACCTGTGCGCTTCCTCCCCCTTCCTTTTTAACCCTTCCTTCCCCGCTCTTCCTCTGAACCCGGCAGGTTTCGGGAAAGGCACCAACGTGGTGAGCCACGAAGGCCACTCCTGGCACGACTACTGCTTCAACTGTAAGAAGTGCTCCGTCCCGCTGGCCAACAAGCCTTTCGTCTTCCACAGCGAGCAAGTCTACTGCCCCACCTGCGCCAAGAAGCTGTAAGGGGAGGAGCCAGGGGCAAAGGGGGGAGGGGCCGCGGCCTCGCCTCTTCCCTGGAGGGGTTCGATCTGTGCGCTTGGAGACAACCTGCCCGCATTGTAGTCTTCTCCATCCCCATCCTTAAGAGGGGCCCGGCATCTCCCCCCTCCCCATCTGACAGGTGGCGTTCAATAAAAGCTCTGCCTTAGCATCCTACCTGCCGCTAACCTTGCTTAAAATCCACCCCCCTTTTTTTTAAAGGAAAGGTTCAAGCTTCCTGGGATTCTCTCACTTTCTCGGCATGCTTTCCAGGCGCCGGCCGAAGTTTCGGCTCAAGCTTCTCACATCCAAATGTACTTACTGATAAGCAGGGTGGATTTGATTTCAATCACTATTCAGGAAGACTTGATTTACTGGTAAATCTTTTTTTTTTATTACAGAAAGGTTCAACCTCGCTGGCATCCTCTTGCTTTCTCGCCATGCTTCATGGGTGCCGGCTGACGTTTCAATCACTAGTCAGGAAGACTTGATTTCAATCACTAGTCAGGAAGACTTGATTTCAATCACTAGTCAGGAAGACTTGATTTCAATCATTTTTTAACAGAAAAGTTCAACCTCGCTGGCATCCTCTTGCCTTCTCGCCATGCTTCATGGGTGCCGGCTGACGTTTCAATCACTAGTCAGGAAGACTTGATTTCAATCGCTAGTCAGGAAGACTTGATTTCAATCACTAGTCAGGAAGACTTGATTTCAATCACTAGTCAGGAAGACTTGATTTCAATCATTTTTTAACAGAAAAGTTCAACCTCGCTGGCATCCTCTTGCTTTCTCGCCATGCTTCATGGGTGCCTGCTGATGTTTCAGCGCGAGCTTCGCACATCCAAATATACCGCACTCCCCCTTCTGTAAGACGCCCCCTATTTTGAGGGACTAAAAATTTCGAAAATGGGGGGGGGTCCCCCAAAGTTGTTGAGCTTTTTTTAGGGGGCGCTGCCGCAAATTGCCCACCCACCGTGGTTGCCGAGGGGTCTTTGCAGTCTGCACTTTGAGTCTTATATAGAACCTCGTCTTCTACACGGCAAAGTACAGTACATGCTGATAACTGAGCACATACAGCTCCCGGTAATTGCAGTCTTTTTCCGTGTATAACATGCCCCTTGTATAAGATGCCCCCTATTTTGGACTGGACTTAACTGTCAGGGGTCCTTAAGACTACCCCTCCCTTTTTTAACATTATTTTTTGGTAAAAAAAACCAAAAAACCCTAGTCTTATACATGGAAAAGTACATGAGGGCTGAAATCACATGGCTGCTTTTGGAAGGGTTAGGGTTAGGGTTAGGAAGGGATTTTTTTTGCTTTTCCTTCGTTTCCACCGTTCAGCCCAGACACTGAGATCCAGCGCCGAGGGCCTTCTGGCGGTTCCCTCACTGCGAGAAGCGAGGTTACAGGGAACCAGGCAGAGGGCCTTCTCGGTGGTGGCGCCCGCCCTGTGGAACGCCCTCCCAGTAGAGGTTAAGGAGATGAACAACTATCTGACATTTAGAAGATACCTCAAGGCAGCCCTATTTAGGGAAGCTTTTAACCTGTGATATTTTAATGTATTTTAATACCTGTTGGAGGCCGCCCAGAGTGGCTGGGGAGACCCGGCCAGATGGACGGGGTACAAATAAAAGAATTATTATTATTATAAAGATCGGGAAAGAGTTTGGGGCCGTTTTCAAGGTTTGCTGACCAGGAACAGCCGCACTTAAAAGCCTAAAAAGGGCTGCCTTCAGATGTCTTTTAAAAGCAGGAGAGTTGCTGATTTCCTTGACTTCTGATGGGGGAGGGCGCCACCACCGAGAAGGCCCTCTGCCTGTATGACACTGAATCCTGGGGTGGGGGGCAAAATGCTTGTGTGCTCTTCCGTGTCAAAAAATCCCATGAAAGCCAGGAAACAGCCAACCTGAACCCTTTGCAACATCGCTTTCCACAAGCAATGATGCCTTCATATTTGTTTAACAATTTCAACTTTGGGGTTTTCATCAGCTGTACGCCATAATCATCACAATTATAACAAACAAAGGCTTGGCATATCTCGCTTGGCATGTCATGAGTCTATCTCATATATTAACCTCCAGTAGCTAATGAAAACAGTTGCTTACATAAATGGACTTTTCCACTACCGTGTTTCCCCTATTTTAAGACACCGTCTTATATTTTTTTCCCCCTCAAGAAAACGCACTATGGCTTATTTTGAGGGGATGTCTTATTTTTATTACGTAAACCCAGCCCTTGGCACCCTCCAGATCTGCTCCTATCACTATGGCTTATTTTCGGGGTACGGCTTATATTTCACAAATGCAAAAAAATCCTGCTATGGCTTATTTTATGACTACGTCTTAAAATAGGGGAAACGGTATATTCAAATTTTCCGAGTTTCACTGGATAGGACTGGGAATTCAGGACCCTCAACTGTGTTTTATATCATCAACTTTTGATTATGTTCTGTGTATCTCGCAATGCTCATTTAGTTCCATTCATTCATAGATTCAGTTCCATTCATTCATAGATTCAGTTCCATTCATTCATAGATTCAGTTCCATTCATTCATAGATTCAGTTCCATTCATTCATTTGCTCCCTAAAAAACAAAAGCTCAACCACCTTGGCTTCCCCCCCAAAAGCTCCACAATTTTGATCCATCCAACGACAACGGGTGGATCACTGCCGGTTTGTTTTTTTTACACTGTGAGTAGATCACAGTCTCTTGGGAGTTGGTGATAGTACGGTATGTCAATATGCAGATCTGATCAGCATCACACGATCCGGCCCAGATATGTCTCCAGAAAACCTGGCCTTCGCAGATTAACAAACGAAGCCCTCAATGCACACAAAGGAATAAAATAAGATAAGATAAGATAATTTATTGTCATTGCACAAGTACAAGCACAACGCTATACAAGTGCAACGAAATTGCATGCCATCCCGTTAAAAAAACAGAAAGAAACCAAAACCCAGCACAAAACACACACACACACCAAGGAAAGCCACACATACACACACATACACCCATCCCAGCTCTCCAAGGTCATATTATCTGGTTACAGCGTTTAAGATGGTTATAGCTCTTGGGTAGAAACTGTTCTTCAATCTATTTGTTCTTGATCTAATTGTTCTATATCTTCTACCCGAAGGCAATGGTGCAAAGAGACTATATCCTGGATGAGATGGATCCTTTAAAATATTGTTAACCTTTTTAAGGCAACGGGAACTGTATAGTTCTTCCAGAGATGGGAGAGGATGACCAATAATATTTTGGGCTGTGGTTATGACCTTCTGAAGTATCTTCTTCTCCCTGGCTGTGCAGCTGGAGAACCAAGCACAAATACAGTATATAAGAATGCTCTCTATGGAGCCTCGGTAGAAGGACACCAGCAGTCTCTCACTCAGATTGTTCTTCTTTCAAAGTCGGAGGAAATAAATTCTCTGCTGGGCCTTCTTGACCAGAGCAGTAGTATTTGCGCTCCAAGTCATACCCTGCTCTATAAGCACTCCCCAAAACTTGAACAAGTATCAACAGATGCAAACCTAATGTGACACACAATTCCCTCCACCCATTCTTAACTGATACCCAAGGTCGCTTCCGATGCAGTGTCTCGCGGGGAATTAAGGCGAGGGGGGTTACGGAAAGCCCCGTGTGCTTGGTTCACTACTGTATGAAAAGTAAGAAACGTCTCCCGGTTGGGGTCTTCTCCTTTCCTCCTTGGCGAGACTGGCTTTGACCCCGCTGCCGCAGAAATCTCAAATAAAGGTCCAGCGTCTTCGCTGCTTCGCATCAACTTGCCTGGGTTTGTATTCCATTTTTGCACGCCAACCGCAGGAACCTTCGCGGGTCCCATACGGACAGGAGCCCCTTATTTTTCACCGTTCCTGGGAGCCTCATGTGGGAACATCAAACCACCGATGGACACCAGAGACAAAGTATGACAAACTACCATGTTTCTCCTAAAATAAGACACCGTCTTATATATTTTCCCCCCTCAAAAAAACACAGTGTGGCTTATTTTCGGGGGATGTCTTATTTTAACTGCTCCGCGTCGCTACGCAGCTTAAGGAGGCATCCGCAAACTTCGGCCCTCCAGATGTTTTGGACTAAAATTCCCATCATCCCTGACCACTGGTCCTGTTAGCTAGGGATCATGGGAGTTGTAGTCCCAAAACATCTACAATTTGGGACTACAATTCGCATCATCCCTGACCACTGGTCCAGTTAGCTAGGGATGATGGGAGTTGTAGTCCCCAAACATCTACAATTTGGGACTACAATTCCCATCATCCCTGACCACTGGTCCTGTTGGCTAGGGATGATGGGAGTTGTAGTCCCCAAACATCTACAATTTGGGACTACAATTCCCATCATCCCTGACCACTGGTCCTGTTAGCTAGGGATCATGGGAGTTGTAGTCCCCAAACTTCTACAATTTGGGACTACAATTCCCATCATCCCTGACCACTGTTCCTGTTAGCTAGGGATCATGGGAGTTGTAGGCCAAAACATCTGGAGGGCCGCAGTTTGGGGATGCCTGGTCTTAAGGGAGAGGCGCCACATCCCTATGTCTTATTTTCAGGGTATGGCTTATATTTCTCAAATGTGTAGAAATCCTGCGACGGCTTATTTGATGGCTACGTCTTATTTTAGGAGAAACAGGGAAGTAACAAGAAAAAAACTCAAGTTGCAGGTAGGTAGCCATGTTGGTCTGCCATAGTCGAAACAAAATAAAAAAATTCTTTCCAGTAGCACCTCCTTAGAGACCAACTAAGTATGAGCTTATTATGATTAAAACTCAGAATGGATGAAAATGAGGTCATAAGTATGGAGATATGGTAAACAGGGCGATTCAGTCAAAGCTCAATTTGAGCAAAGATCTACCGTATGTGATGATGAATCACAGAATCATAGAGTTGGAAGAGACCCCAAGGGCCATCCAGTCCAACCCCCTGCCAAGCAGGAAACACCATCAAAGCATTCCTGACAGGTGGCTGTCAAGCCTCTGCTTAAAGACCTCCAAAGAAGGAGACTCCACCACACTCCTTGGCAGCAAATCCCACTGTCGAACAGCTCTTACTGTCAGGAAGTTCTTCCTAATGTTGAGGTGGAATCTTCTTTCTTGTAGTTGGAATCCATTGCTCCGTGTCCGCTTCTCTGGAGCAGCAGAAAACAACCTTTCTCCCTTCTCTATATGACATCCTTTTATATATTTGAACATGGCTATCATATCACCCCTGAACCTTCTCTTCTCCAGGCTAAACATACCCAGCTCCCTAAGCCGTTCCTCATAAGGCATCGTTTCCAGGCCTTTGACCATTTTGGTTGCCCTCCTCTGGACACGTTCCAGCTTGTCAGTATCCTTCTTGAACTGTGGTGCCCAGAACTGGACACAGTATTCCAGGTGGGGTCTGACCAGAGCGGAATACAGTGGTACTATTCCTTCCCTTGATCTAGATGCTATACTCCTATTGATGCAGCCCAGAATTGCATTGGCTTTTTTAGCTGCTGCATCACACTGTTGACTCATGTCAAGTTTGTGGTCTACCAAGACTCCTAGATCCTTTTCACTTGTACTGCTCTCAAGCCAGGAGTCACCCATCCTGTATTTGTGCCTTTCATTTTTTTTGCCCAAGTGTAGTACTTTACATTTCTCCCTGTTAAAATTCATCCTGTTTGCCTTGGCCCAGTTCTCTAATCTGTTAAGGTCATTTTGAAGTGTGATCCTGTCCTCTGGGGTATTAGCCACCCCTCCCAATTTGGTGTCATCTGCAAACTTGATCAGGATGCCCTCAAGCCCATCATCCAAGTCATTGATAAAGATGTTGAATAAGACTGGGCCCAAGACAGAACCCTGTGGCACCCCACTGGTCACTTCTCTCCAGGATGAAGGGGAGAGAATAACCAACCGCAGGCTGCTTTCAATGGGAAAATTTATTTGACAGTGAATATGTGTTTACATACAGCATTCAACAGGCATCAGTTTGCACAGGGGAAAATACTGGCATCATCATGCTTGTCCAAACGATTGTCTCTGCCAGAATGAAAACGGCGATCATACAAAAATACATTTCGTTTCGACCTAAGGCACTGCTGTAAAATATTTGGGAAGGGCAAAAAGGTTTGGGAGAGGGTGGAGGACGAGATGGAAAGGGGGCTGGATAGAGTTCTCAACTGGAATCCCAAGTTCTCAACTGGAATCCAGTTCTCAACTGGAATCCCAAGAAATAATAAATTATTATTATTATTATTATGAGATGGGGCATCTTGCGATTCAGGACAGGACAAGGACACGGCTGCCGTTCTCTCTCTTAGCCAGTGTGGTGTAGTGGTTAAGAGCGGTAGACTTGTAATCCGGTGAACCGGGTTTGCGTCTCCTCTCCTCCACAACATGCAGCTGCTGGGTGACCTTGGGCTAGTCCCACTTCTCTGAAGTCTCTCAGCCCCACTCACCCCACAGAGTGTTTGTTGTGGGGGAGGAAGGGAAAGGAGAATGTGAGCCGCTTGGAGACTCCTTCAGGTGGTGATAAAGCGGGATATCAAATCCAAACTCTTCTAGCCACATACTTTATCCCTTTATGCCAGTGGTGGCAAAACTTGGCCCTCCAGCTCATCGTCCCTGATCCCTGGTCCTGTTAGTTAGGGATGATGGGAATTGCAGTCCCAAGACCAAGCTTTATAATAATAATAAATTTTATTTATACCCCGCCCTTCCCAGCCGAAACCGGGCTCAGGGCGGCTAACATCAGTAAAATTACAACAAAGTATCAAAGAAAACCATTAATTAAAATACAGGTTAAAAAGACCATTTAAAATTTAAAATGCCGCTTCATTTATCGCCCATACTCAAAACCAAGGGGAGTCCAACCCGAAGGCCAGGCGGAACAGCTCTGTCTTGCAGGCCCTGCGGAAAGATGTCAAATCCCGCAGGGCCCTGGTCTCTTGTGACAGAGTGTTCCACCAAGTTGGGGCCAGTACTGAAAAGGCCCTGGCCCTAGTTGACACCAGTCTAACGGCCTTGTGGCTCGGGACCTCCAAAAAGTTGTTATTTGTGGACCTGAAGGTCCTTTGCGTGGCATACCGGGAGAGGCGGTCCTGTAGGTACGAGGGTCCTAGGCCGCATAAGGCTTTAAAGGTCAAAACCAGCACCTTAAACCCGATCCTGTACTCCACCGGGAGCCAGTGCAGCAGGTAAAGCACTGGATGAATGTGGTCCCGCGGCAAGGACCCCGTAAGGAGCCTCGCCGCGGCATTCTGCACCCGCTGGAGTTTCTGGGTCAGCTTCAAGGGCAGCCCCGCGTAGAGCGAGTTACAATAATCAAGCCTGGAGGTGACCGCCGCATGGATCACTGTGGCCAGATCAGGGAGAGAAAGGTAAGGGACCAACTGCTTGATACGTCGAAGATGGGAAAACGCCACCTTTGCTGTGGCTGCAACCTGCGCCTCCATGGAGAGGGAGGCGTCGAAGGTTACACCCAGACTCTTGACAGATTGGGCCCCCGCAAGAGATGGGAGTTGGCCCCCCAACCCCATGTCGTCCCGACCCAGCCAGAGGACCTCTGTCTTCGAAGGATTTAACTTCAACCGGCTCGCACGCATCCATCTAGCCACAGCTTCCAAACACCTGGTCAGTGTGTCTGGGACCGAGTCAGGGCAGCCGTCCATCAACAGATAAAGCTGTGTTATGCAGAACACAGCCCAAGGGCTGGAGGCTTTATGCCAGTCACGGCCAAACGTGGACCTCCAGCTGTTGGGACTACAACTCCCATCATCCCTAGCTAACAGGACCAGCGGTCAGGGATGATGGGAATTGTAGTCCCAGAACAACTGGAGGGCCAAGTTGGGCCACCACCGCTTGACGCAAACAGCAGAGGCCAAACGAAGAGAAGGACAGAAGGGCCATTCCATGAAAAATGAGCCTGATAAGAAAAAAACTATTTTCAAAATATACTTCTTTTACTTATAGTTTCATTACCTAAACAGATTCCAAATGTGCAGTCTAACCATTTTTTTAACGCTAAAGACAAAAGAAATTTAGTTTAGGGACCTTCTTTTCAAAAGTCCACCCAACGTAGCCTTCACAGAAGTGTTCAAGTTAAAAGTTTTCTGCTGATGATCCCACCCGTGACAGCATTTTTTCCTTAATTTTGGTTCGTTAAATTTCGTAAACTTAATTTCTGACTGCATAGTTGTAACCGATCAACATTGATTTACACAGATATGCTGAGTTTATCATTGATTCACCTCCCAACTCACAGTTTTTCCATAAATCAAACTTATCTCAAGCTCCGTGTCCTTTTTTTTGTCCCACCCGTGACAATACTTTAACATTGAATAAAATTGTCCAAAAATAGCCATAAAAATAATAAAAAATTTGTAAAATGTTCAGTATCTTATTAAGAACATAGTTTAAATTTGGGTTGTTAATTTTTATGTATATTTACATTGTGACACATGTGTGAAGACCAAAAAACATGGTCCAAGTGTCCCACCCGTGACAATGGAATGGCCCAGAATAATTAACAAAGACAAAAACCAAAACCCACACCACCTCAGGGGTTCAATCCTGCTTTTATGTACACCAATACGCGCAGGCCTGACGTGTGAATATGACCTTATTTCAGGCACCCCCAAACTTGGCCCTCCGGATGTCTTGGGACTACAACTCCCATCATCCGTAGCTCACGGGGCCAGTGGTCAGGGATGATGGGAATTGTAGTCCCAAAACAGATGGAGGGCCAAAGTTTTGGGGCGCCTGATTTAAATACACGTTTTTAAACCTGTTCGAAGCACAAGCAATGAGAAGCACACACTGCTGTGGGGTTGGCGCTTGCTTCAATGGGGCTTGGCCCCAAACCTGCCCAAGCCCAGGGAAAAACAAAATGCACAGCGGCCCAGCTTGACGGACTGGGCGTGTGGCCTCTCGCTTTCTCGACATGCTCAGATGCACGCAGGACCGGTGCTAGGGCTTTTCGCGCCCTAGGCGAGGGGGCGGGGCCACGTGACGTCATTACGCATGGCGTGCAGTGCCCCGCCCCCTTCCCCCGGGCGCCCTGCGCCGGCGCGGTTTTCGCCGCTGGTTGGGGAGGCGGTGGGCGGCAGGGGGCAGGCTGGCCAGCGCCCCCTCCATTTAGGCGCCCTAGGCAGTTGCCTAGTTGGCCTAAATGGAAGTGCCGGCCCTGGATGCAAGCTGGCTTCACAACGGTGAAGAGGCTCCCCCTGTGGAAACGTGTTCCGGGTGGTGCACGACTTTAAGATTGGTCTCATTGCAAATAAATAAAGATGGAATCATAGAATCCTAGAGTTGGAAGAGACCCCAAGGGCCATCCAGTCCAACCCCCTGCCAAGCAGGAATCATTATGAATATTATTATTAGAATCCTAGAATCCTAGAGTTGGAAGAGACCCCAAGGGCCATCCAGTCCAACCCCCTGCCAAGCAGGAATCATCCTATATAATAAAGAGCCTGTGTCCGTACGTACCACTTTCCGTGTGTCACAGGAATTCGCAAGTGCGCGTGCGTTCCAGTGACACAGGGATTGGAGGACGCAGACCAATAGGAGCGGGGGCCTGCTGTCGGCCATCTTCAGCGGACCTTTCCTTTTTTTTTTTTTTTTTTTTTTTTATATATATATACTTTATTGATCTTTTCAAGCATTACAATTTAAAAACGAGCCAATAAAAACAAACAATAACCAAAAAAAAACAAAAACAAAATACATTTACAAATACAATTGCATTATATACACTACTCAGAAAAGATCCCTCCCGCTCTCCTCTCCCCTCCGATCCCTCCCCCTTTCCCCAATGCTTCTCAGTACGTGCTATGCTACTTTTTTGTTGTTCATATCGTGACTATACTCCTGATGCTTAGATTATTCCAATTTCTTACCAATTGAACTTTTACTTATTCTGCTCAGAGGGTGGTCTCCAGTTTTTCAAAATATATATTCCTCAAATGCTCTCCATTCCTTTCTTCTTAAGCTATCACTATTTCCCTTAATTTCGTTCTCTTTTATAGCTAAACTGTGATAATTTAGCATTTTGAGATGCCACTCCTCTTTCTTTGGTATGATTTGCGTTTTCCAATTTACTGCCACTAATAATCTTGCTGCTGTTATTGCGTACATCATAAATTGTCTATCATTTGGTCGTATTTCGGTGTCCAGTATCCCCAACAGAAATAGTTCAGGCGATTTTTTAAATGAGTATTTCAAGATCTTTTTCAATTCATTGTACAACATATTCAGCGGACCTTTCCGCTGCCTCCGCCGCTGGCTCCGGCTTCCTCTTTGCTTGCCGCACTGCCGCCCATCTGCAGCGGACAAAGCAAAGAGCTAGCGGAGGCCTTTCCCGCCGCCACGGGCCCGCCCAGGATCCTCCGCCGCCTCCAACTCCTCCTCGCGCCGCCGCGGCCGGACGATCCCCCGGCGCGGCCTTCCCTCCCCGAGGAGGCCGTGGCCGAGAAGCCGGGAGAGAAGGAGGCCCCCCGTCCGGCCCGCGCCCTTCCCTGCGCGCTGTATGCAGTTCTTTCTTTCACTTGCAAGCTCTCTCTCTCTCTCTCTCTCTCTCTCTCTCTCTCTCTCACACACACACACACACAAAAGCCCCC
Source organism: Darevskia mixta (assembly GCA_034641385.1). NCBI lineage: Eukaryota > Metazoa > Chordata > Lepidosauria > Squamata > Lacertidae > Darevskia > Darevskia mixta. The sequence goes on from JAWWNH010000153.1 coordinate 317,595, forward strand.
CCCACAAAAACAAGCCCCCACCCCCCCGCGCTCCCTTCCCCCCTCTCCCTACCTTCGCAGCCGGGCCGAGGGAAGCCGCTTGCAACTCACGCGGTATTCCTCCCCCGGCTGCGCTCTCTCTCTCTCTCTCTCTCTCTCTCTCACACACACACACACACCCAAGCCCCCCCACAAAAACAAGCCCCCACCCCCCCGCGCTCGCTTCCCCCCCTCTCCCTACCTTCGCAGCCGGGCTGAGGGAAGCCGCTTGCAACTCACGCGGTATTCCTCCCCCGGCTGCAGCCAGGGATCGGCGCCCGATGGGAGGAGGACGGAGCTGGCCTTGGGTTGTGTTTTTTTGGGGGGGACTAGAGCCCGTTTTTGTAACGGGCTTAATTTACTAGTTATTCATATTATTATTAGAATCCTAGAATCCTAGAGTTGGAAGAGACCCCAAGGGCCATCCAGTCCAACCCCCTGCCAAGCAGGAATCATTATTCATATTATTATTAGAATCCTAGAATCCTAGAGTTGGAAGAGACCCCAAGGGCCATCCAGTCCAACCCCCTGCCAAGCAGGAATCATTATGAATATTATTATTAGAATCCTAGAATCCTAGAGTTGGAAGAGACCCCAAGGGCCATCCAGTCCAACCCCCTGCCAAGCAGGAATCATTATTCATAAAAACAATACAGCATTAAATATTAAAAACTTCCCTAAACAGGGCTGCCTTCAGATGTCTTTTAAAAATAGGATAGCTGCTTATTTCCTTGACATCTGAAGGGAGGGCGTTCCACAGGGCGGGCGCCACCACCGAGAAGGCCCTCTGCCTGGTTCCCTGGAGCTTTGCTTCTCGCAGGGAGGGAACCACCAGAAGGCCCTCGGCGCTGGATCTCAGTGTCCGGGCTGAACGGTGGGGGTGGAGACGCTCCTTCAGGTATACAGGACCGAGGCCGTTTAGGGCTTTCAAGGTCAGCACCAGCACTTTGAATTGTGCTCGGAAACGTCCTGGGAGCCAATGTAGATCTCTCAGGACCGGGGTTATGTGGTCCCAGCGGCCACTCCCAGTCACCAGTCTAGCTGCCGCATTCTGGATTAATTGCAGTTTCCGGGTCACCTTCAAAGGTAGCCCCACGTAGAGAGCATTGCAGTAGTCCAAGCGGGAGATAACCAGAGCATGCACCACTCTGGCGAGACAGTCTGCGGACAGGTAGGGTCTCATCCTGCGTACCAGATGGAGCTGCCCTGGATACAGAATTAACCTGCGCCTCCATGGACAGCTGTGAGTCCAGAATGACTCCCAGGCTGCGCACCTGGTCCTTCAGGGGCACAGTTACCCCATTCAGGACCAGGGAGTCCCCCACACCTGCCCACCCCCTGTCCCCCCAAAACAGCACTTCTGTCTTGTCAGGATTCAACCTCAATCTGTTAGCCGCCATCCATCCTCCAACCGCCTCCAGACACTCACACAGGACCTTCACCGCCTTCACTGGTTCTGATTTGAAAGAGAGGTAGAGCTGGGTATCATCCGCATACTGATGGACACCCAGCCCAAACCCCCTGATGATCTCTCCCAGCGGCTGCATATAGATATTAAAAAGCGGTCCAACCTGTCCCCAAGGAAGACGGCTCGCTCTTAACAATGGAAACGAAGCTCTCTCGATAACGGAGCGGGGGCGCGAAGCCAGTTAAGACAAGGACAAGGTGGCTTTTGCTTTCCATAAAGGTTCGGTTCCGTTTTATTAGGCTGGTTGCGCTCTGTGCAACAGTATTTGGTAAATCTCCAATACAAGCTACTAACAGAATAATGAACAATTCACGGGAGGGAAAACCTTTCCTTCCCGTCCCTTCGAGAAACCGGCGTTCAAACAGTCCTGCTAACGAAAACTCATCAAAGCAACAGAGTCTACCTGAAAAATTTCCAAGGTGCAAAGTTAGAGGGGGGGTAGACTTTATTTCTTTTCCGGCACCAAACTCGGGGGGTTGACACGCAGCTTTTTCAAAACAAGGCCTTCATATGACTTGGGGGAACCCCGAATTCCTGCAGCAGAGAGTCCGGAGTCTTTCCAGGGTCCTAGTGTTCACAGTTCTGTTCAAAAGAGAGAGAGAGAGAGAAACAGGGTGGATTTGATTTAAATCAAATTGATTTCCCAGACATCCTTGCTTCCCTGGCCTGAAGAGTCCATTGAGATATGACGCTGCCCTGCGATGAGCCTTTCTATTGGAAGATGATGATGACATATAATGTGCGCGCCAATTTTTTTGCGTTTTTTCTTTATTTTAGGTATGTTAGGTGTGGGTTTTTTGAATTTTTATTATGCCAGAGGGCGAGGTTTTGCTGTGAGGTCATACCGGTATTTGTGCACCAATTTCTTGCTTTTTAGCTGTAGTACCAGCATAGCCGTCGCTAGAGGGCGCTGTTTTGCTGGTGGTGTCATATGTGTGGGACAGAATTTTTTGCGGTTTTTCTTTATTTTAGGTATGACAGGTGTGGTTTTTCTGAATTTTTATTACGCCAGATCCTTCCTTGATGGTCATGGTACGCTGTGTCCTAAATTTGATGAGATTTGGTCCAGCGGTTACGGAGCACGGTGGTGTCCGCCGCGCACGCAACAGGAACATTTTTATATATATAGATGAAGGACCTTCGACTTCCGATTTGGTAAATAAAGGCACTGCAAGAACGGAATTATGTGGGAGCCCCCGAAGGCAGAGCTCTATCCCATAGGGAGAAGCCAGATTTGGTTGTTCACTTAAGTTTGATTTATATTAGGGACTGGTTTCTCCTGGAAGGGGTATGAGCAATGCAAGCGGGGGAGAATAGCAGTGCGAAGAAGTTTGAGAAAATGGCGACAGCAGGAATGTGACACTTGGAATTAAGAAGATTGATCTCATCCACACAGAGACATTGTTTATTATAATTTAGCCTGCTTGCTGGCATATATCAGTGGCTGTGGAAACATCGGAAAGAAATTTAAAAGCAATTGATGGAGGTGATCAGGAAGCTCTGACGTCCGAGGCATGGGGAGTCCAAATATATATCCTATATTATAATCTTCAAGTGTCCCTGCGTCCACCTGCAATTTTCTGTGTCACGGAAGTAAATTCTGTGCATGGCACAGACGGACGCAGGGATTGGAGGGGGCGGAGAGGGGGGCGGGACGACGCAGAGACACTTCCGGCCGGGCGAAACTGCGCCGCCGCCATTGCCGGGGGGAAGCGGCGCAAGGCGCCGCTGCCCGCCACCACCTGAAGGAGGCCCCCCGTCCGGCACGCGCCCTTCCCTGCGCGCTGCCCAGCCGGCGGGGGTCCGAGGCGAGGCGGCCTCCGAGGGAGCGTCGGCTCCTTAGGCTGCCCGTCCCTGCTGCTTTAGCAGCAGGGACTGGCAGCTCCAGGAGCCGCCACTTCCTCGCCAGTAGCGCCCGTAATTTTACGGGCTTAATAACTAGTATATATATAAAATACATATATAATAATTAGGCATAATTGGAATGTTTTTTGTTTTTGTTTTTTAATTGGGAATTGTATAATTAATTTGGATTGTAATTTGAAATGTAAGTTGGAATAATTCCAATGTGATTTGTATTGGAAGATTTAATAAACAGATTTACAAAATAAATAAATAAAATAAAATAAAAATTATTATTATTATTATTATTGTACCTGATGCGGTCTCTATCGGTTTGGTCAAGGAATTCACGGATTTTCTTCTTCAAAAGCCAGCCTGGGACTCGCAGGCACAACAGCGGCATCTTTCAAGCTCTGGGTAGCTTTTTCTGCAGCCATGCCGAGGTCAATGATTTCTTCAAAATGCCACGTGGTAGATTTACCATTCAGGCTAGACAGAAATCCAGTGGAGCGATCCGCTTCGTTAACGCACGAGATCTCAGAGTTCTCAACCACTGTTTCCTTTGCTGGAGGGCTGGGAAGAGAGCAGGGTGGATAAAAACCAACGATTTGAAAAAGAAGAAGTAGGGACGAAAGAGAGTCCTTGCTTTAAATTCTGGACCGCTGCTGCCAGTCAGTGCGGACAATACTGACCTAGATAGGCCACTGGTTTGGACTCAATAAATGGCAGCTCCCTACATTTGTAACTGAGCAGAAGGACCTGGTTTCCCTCCAGCAATTTTGTGAATGGCCGTTTCCAGAGGCGTAGCAAGCTCAGGTGGTACCCGGGGCGGAATTTTTTTTGTCACCCCCCCCACTTTAATTTAAAAAAAATTAAAAAGTGTCACCCCCCTCTGATGGTGCCACTTTGCGAGGTGTGGGGGTTTTGTGTGTGTGTGTGTCTATTATCTCTTTTTTTTCAATAAAGTTAAAATAATAATAATGATGAAAATAATAATGTAAAAAAATAAAAAAAATAAAATTAAAAAGTGTCACCCCCCTCTGATGGTGCCACTTTGTGAGGTGCGGGGGGTTGTGTATGTGTGTGTGTGTGTGTGTGTGTGTGTGTGTGTGTGTGTGTGTGTCTATTATCTCTTGTTTCCAATGAAGTTAAAATAAAAAAAAAAAAAAATGATAAAAATAAAAAAAATAATAATAAAGTGTCACCCCCCTCTGATGGTGCCACTTTGTGAGGTGTGGGGGTTGTGTGTGTGTGTGTGTGTGTGTGTCTATTATCTCTTTTTTCCAATAAAGTTAAAATAATAATAATAATAAAAAAATGATCAAAATAAAAAATAAAATTAAAAAAATTAAAAGTGTCGAAGGAAGGAGGGAGGGGAAAGGAGGAAGGGAGCGCGAGGAAGGGGAGAAGGAGGCCTGGTGGCGGCCGGCGGAGGAGGAGGGAGGGAGGGAGGGAGGCGGGGAGGAAGAGGACGGGCACGGAGGTGGGGGAGTGGGCATGGGCGCCGCAGGGGGCATTCAGACGCGACGCCAAAGACACGCGGGCGGGCGGGGGAGGGAGGGGCGACCCCCCCGAAGGCCATCAAATCTGACCTCGGAGAAATGCGCACGGGAGGCCAGGGCAGGTGGGCCTCGCCCAAGACCTTCTTAATGGGGAAAAAAGGCCACCCCGCCCCCATGAATCGTCAAATGAGTTGGAAGGGGACTCCCCAGGGTCATCCAGTCTGACCCCGAAGAAATGCGCACGGGGTGGGGGCGGTCTTAGCGACGGAGGCCAGGGCAGGTGGGCCTCGCCCAAGCCCTGCTTAATGAAAAAATACGAGAGACCACATACGTTCTAGCACCCGTTAATTTAACGGGCTGAACGTCCACTAGTTCTGGATAACGTCCTTGTCAACGTTATCAAACGCAGCAAGCTGGGGTGTGAGTTAATGAACTCCGACACCCACTGCCGATATCTTCAGCTGTGTTCGTTACCCGTCCAGACGCTTCTTCTGCGTGGACTCGCTTTCAAAGCCTTTCTCCTTCTTCAAAGCAGAGCTTCTTGCAAGCGGAAGGAGATTAATTAGTCCTGGCAATAAACCCCAGCAAACTCCAGCTGATTATTCAGATTTATTGGTTTAAGGGCTTTGCCAAGGACGAACTGCAAACTGCGTAGCAGAGCAGTCCGATATACAAACATCATATACACTGATAAGAAGTATGACATTACACAGAAACGTCCGGTTAAAGTTACCCGGATGTTGTGCAATGTTATCTCTCTGTGGGGCTGGGCGAACTGTCTGAGCTTGTTAACCCTGTAAGCTCAAAATCCTCACAGGGCAGGAGTGGGGCAACACCCGCACCCAGCTTACCTGGCTTCTTTCACCTGAGTGAAATATATCGAATTCCCACCACCATCGTTTCTCCGGTCAACCTCCTCCTGCTCATCCCCATTTACAAAAACAGCGTCCGGTTCCATTTTTGATCTGTCTTCCGACGTGGTCAAATCGCACACAGCCTCCGGACCGTCTTCGAGGGAGGAGTAATATTTTGCCTTTTCTGAATAATAATAATAATAATAATAATAATAATAATAATAATAATAATAATCCTATATAATAAAGTGCAAGTGTCTCTGCGTGCCGTCCGTCCGTCCGTGGGTTTGCGCTACTGCGCATGTCCCCCACAGACACAGGGATTGGACGCAGAGACACTTCAAACGGCCGGCCGAAACTGCGCCGCCGCCATTGCCGTGTCCGCCTCCACCTCCTCCTCAGGCCGCCACCGCCTCAGCCCCGTTGGGCGGCCCGCCCGACGGAGGCTGAGGCGCTGCCGCGGACGACGATGACGGAGCCGTGGTCGCGGACACCGAGGAGGAAGAGGCTGGCGGGGGCAGGGGCGCCGCCGTTGCGAAGGAAGGAACAGGGAAAGAAGAACGGAAAAATGGAGGAAGGGAGGGAGAAAGGAAGGAAACATGGAAGGAAGAATGGAAAAATGTAGGGAGAGAGGAAGGAAGGAAGAACAGAGGGAGGGAGGGGGGAGGGAGAAACAGGGAAGGAAGAACGGATGTTCTAGCGCCTGTTAATTTAACGGGCTGAACGTCCACTAGTAATAATAATAACTATTATTATTATTAATACCGTGCCCATCTGGCTGGGTTTCCCCAGCCACTGTAGGCGGCTTCCAATAAAAACAACAATTATTATTATTAATACCCCAGCCACTCTGGGCGGCTTCCAGCAAAAGATCAGAAATACATTAAACATCAAACTCTGCTACCAAACTCTGCCATTTTGTCCTTACCCACAACAGCTTCAAATTTGGTGATGACCTGTTCCTCCAGATCAGCGGCACAGCAATGGGCACCCGCATGGCCCCACAGTATGCCAACATCTTCATGGCAGATTTAGAACACTTCCTAAACTCCTATCCACTCAAACCTCTCTTGTACCTGCGATTCATTGATGATATTTTTATTATCTGGACACATGGTCAACAGACCCTGGACACTTTCCACCAGAAATTCAATGACTTTCACCCCACCATCAACCTAACTATGAACCAATCTATGCAAGAAAGACATTTTTTGGACACTACTATAAAAATACAGGATGGGCGCATAGACACCACCTTATACCGCAAACCTTTGTTGTTGTTGTTCAGTCGTTCAGTCGTGTCCGCCTCTTCGTGACCCCCTGGACCAGAGCACGCCAGGCACGCCTATCCTTCACTGCCTCTCGCAGTTTGGCCAAACTCATGTTAGTAGCTTCGAGAACACTGTCCAACCATCTCATCTTCTGTCGTCCCCTTCTCCTTGTGCCCTCAATCCTTCCCAGCATCAGGGTCTTTTCTAGGGAGTCTTCTCTTCTCATGAGGTGGCCAAAGTACTGGAGCCTCAACTTCAGGATCTGTCCTTCTAATGAGCACTCAGGGTTGATTTCTTTAAGAATGGATATGTTTGATCTTCTTGCAGTCCATGGGACTCTCAAGAGTCTCCTCCAGCACCATAATTCAAAAGCATCAATTCTTCGGCGATCAGCCTTCTTTATGGTCCAGCTCTCACTTCCGTACATTACTACTGGGAAAACCATACCGCAAACCTACTGACCGACAAACATATCTACATGCTTCTAGCTACCATCCCAAACATACCAAACAATCCATTGTATATAGCCAGGCCCTACGTTACAGCCACATCTGTTCCAACTCTACAGACAGAGACTCTCACCTAAGAGATCTACAGCAAACCTTTTTTAGAACTAAAATACCCACCGGATGAAGTTAAACAACAGATCAACAGAGCCAGACTGATACCCAGAGAGAACTTGCTGCAAGACAGACCCAAAAAAGAAAACAGCAGAACACCACTAGTAATCACATACAGCTCCCAAGTTTAAACAGTACAACGGATCATCAGAGATCTACAACCTCTCCTAGACCATGACAGTTCTCTTTCTCAAGCTCTGGGAGGAAGACCTTTCATCGCCTACAGACAGCCACCCAATCTTAAACAACTCCTCACCCACAATAATACAATAACCAGACTTAACACAGACACTGGCACCAGAGCCTGCAATAAACCCAGATGCCAACTTTGCTGCCACATACACCCGGACAACACCATCGCTGGACCCAACAACATCAATCATACCATCTCAGGACTATTTAATTGCTCATCGTCTAACATTGTGTATGCCATCAAATGCCAACAGTGCCCTTCAGCTCTCTATATTGGACAAACAGGCCAAACCCTACGCCAAAGGATAAATGGACATAAATATGACATCAGGAACCACAAGACAGAGAAACCAGGAGGGAGAATACTTCAATCTCCCAGGACATCTGAAGGCAGCCCTATTTAGGGAGGCTTTTAATGTTTAATAGATTGTTGTATTTTAATGTTCTGTTGAAAGCCGCCAGAGTGGCTGGGGAAACCCAGCCAGATGGGCGGGGTATAAATAATATATCATTATTATTTAAATCGGGATTTAAATCGATTCGATTTAAATCAAATCCACCTGGCAAGGAAGTTGCAGGGCTGCCCCTTACCAGGCTGATCTTGCTTCTCGAGGCCCAGCTCCTCATCTTCTTCGACGCCTTCGTCCTCCTCATTGGACTTGTCGTCGTTCTGTGTTAGAGGAAGCAGAAAGAGTCAGTTGCCATATGCGCTGCTGGTTATAAGGCGGCCCTGGGCCCAGCTGGCATCTGAAGGACATTAAAGGCCACAGGAAACCTTCCTCTGGTTGTCAATATCGAGAGGATGCCAGCAAGGTTGAACCTTTCTGTAAAAAGGATTTAAATCGAGCCTTACCGACGAGTGATTTGAATCAAGAGGGCCAGAGGGCCGACCAAAGTTATTGAGCTTTTTTTACGACTTACCCCAAAGTTGTTGAGCTCTTTTCTTAGGATTGAAGTTGCGGAGCTTTTTTTAGGATTTTACCCCAGGACATATACAGCCACGGGGGCCAGATTAAATCAACTGGTGGGCCGGATCAGACCCCCAAAATGGACTTTGGACATGCCTGCCCTATCCCTAACCCCTTTCCCTATCCCTATCTCCAGGGTGGGGCCAACTCACAAGAGATTGCAATCTACTCACAGTTAAAAACTCAGTGATCTACAGGGTGGATTTGATTTAAATCACTAGTCAGTAAGGCTTGATTTAAATCACTAGTCAGTAAGACTTGATTTAAATATTTTTTTTACAGAAAGACTCCTTCTTGCTGGTATAATCTTAATATTTAGAACCATATGAAGGTTTCATTTTTGGAATAATAAATTTTCAGAGTAGTTTTTACAGTTATATCAAAAATTACTGATTTGGTTATACTACTAGAAATACATAGACAGATAATTATGAAATTATGGTGAGGTTTAATAAGTTAACTGTTTATATTTGGACAACTTTTCTGCTGTACTTTATTGGAAGGAGAAAAATAATCATTTCCTTTATAACCATTTAAACAGTTTATTTAACTAAAACAATAACATGATAGCATATGTATCCATGTTTGTTAACTGATGTGGTTAAACATTTAAAAAAAAAACTTAGACTGAGTTTTAGTACACTTGATAAACTTAAAACAAATCCTTATTTCCTGATGAATAGCCTTTGGACTACAATGTAACTTAAATAGAAGACTATATTTAGAAAGATTTTTCCTCCAAAAGCATTTTATTTTAAAAATCCAATTTAAATCAAAAAAATCCGATTTTTTTGATTTTTTTAAAAAAGCATTGATTTTTATCCACCCTGGTGATCTACTCCTTTTTGGGGGTTGAAAGGCAAAAATGTTGAGCTTTTTTTTAGGGGACCCAAAGTTGGTGAACTTCTTTGGGGGGAGCCAGTGATCTACCACAGAAGACCAGTGATCTACCGGTAGATCACGATCTATCTATTGGACATGTCTGCATCCTTATCCCCTATCCCTTGTCAAAATTGAGAGGATGCCAGCAAAAAAAAAAAAAAGGATTTTAAAAAGTCTGATTGAGACCATATAGGTCCTGAAAGACCTACATTGGCTCCCAGGACATTTCCGGGCACAATTCAAAGTGTCAGTGCGGACCTTGAAAGCTCTCAACGGCCTTGGCCCAGTAGACCCGAAGGAGCGTCTCCACCCTGGACACCGGGGTCCTCTCCCAAGGGCCTTCTGGCGGTTACCTCCAGTGGCCAGGGATGATGGGAACTGTAGTCCCAAACTTCTGGAGGGCTGGAATCATAGAATGATAGGATCATAAGAGTTGGAAGAGACCCCAAGGGCCATCCAGTCCAACCCCTGCCAAGCAGGAAACACCATCAAAGCATTCCTGACAGGTGACTGTCAAGCCTCTGCTTAAAGACCTCCAAAGAAGGAGACTCCACCACACTCCTTGGCAGCAAATTCCACTGTCGAACAGCTCTTACTGTCAGGAAGTTCTTTCTAATGTTTAGGTGGAATCTTCTTTCTTGTAGTTTGAATCCATTGCTCCGTGTCCGCTTCTCTAGAGCAGCAGAAAACAACCTTTCTCCCTCCTCTATATGACATCCTTTTATATATTTGAACATGGCTATCATATCACCCCTGAACCTTCTCTTCTCCAGGCTAAACATACCCAGCTCCCTAAGCCGTTCCTCATAAGGCATCGTTTCCAGGCCTTTGACCATTTTGGTTGCCCTCCTCTGGACACGTTCCAGCTTGTCAGTATCCTTCTTGAACTGTGGTGCCCAGAACTGGACACAGTATTCCAGGTGGGGTCTGACCAGAGCGGAATACAGTGGTACTATTACTTCCCTTGATCTAGATGCTATACTCCTCTTGATGCAGCCCAGAATTGCATTGGCTTTTTAAGCTGCTGCATCACACTGTTGACTCATGTCAAGTTTATGGTCTACCAAGACTCCTAGATCCTTTTCACTTGTACTGCTCTCAAGCCAGGTGTCACCCATCCTGTATTTGTGCCTTTCCTTTTTTTTGCCCAAGTGTAGTACTTTACATTTCTCCCTGTTAAAATTCATCCTGTGTGCCTTGGCCAGTTCTCTAATCTGTTCAGGTCACCTTGAAGTGTGATCCTGTCCTCTGGGGTATTAGCCACCCCTCCCAATTTGGTGTCATCTGCAAACTTGATCAGGATGCCCTCAAGCCCATCATCCAAGTCATTGATAAAGATGTTGAATAAGACTGGGCCCAGGACAGAACCCTGTGGCACCCCACTAGTCACTTCTCTCCAGGATGAAGGGGATCCATTAATGAACACCATTACGCATCATGAACTTCAACAACAACAAAAAAAAGTGTCGGTAAGCACACACTTCATCTTTGGCTATGCACCTCCCTTTTCCCTATCACAAAATCAGCCACAGCAACGCGTGACCGGGCAGCTAGTATTATAAAAAAAATGGAAGCTCAGAGAAAACCACATTTTTTACGACAGCCGCCAACAGCGTTCCCCTTGAACACTAGCAATAGAAATCAGAGGCAACCAATGCCTTAGCTGACGTTGGAGGACATTTACCTTGGCGTCGTTCTGCTCTGCTTTCCTGGTCCTCCTCATTATTTCTTCTATTCTCTGTCAAAGAACAGTCATGCCACTTAGATAATGCCAAGATTCCGTTGTTAATAATAATAATAATAATAATAATAATAATAATAATAATAATGAAGTACCGTATTTTACGCTCTATAACGCGCACTTTTTCCCTCCTAAAAAGGAAGGGGGAAAGTCTGAGCGCGTTATGGAGCGAAGGCACTGGCCGGCAGCGGGATGCCTCGGCTGCCACAGCAGCCGTAAGCAGAGGGATGCCTCTGCCAGCGAAGCCATGGCTCCCAGCCAGGCGGGAGAGGAATGGAAGCGCTGCTTTGGGGCTCTCCGTTCGTTTCCCCCTCCACCCCTCTGCGCTCGCCCTCACGGTGTTTGGTTTCTCATCCTTCCTTCTCTCTCTCTCTTCCCTCCCTCTCTTCCTCCTTCTTTCCCTCTTTCTCCTCTCTCTCTCTCTTCCTTCCTTCTCTCTCTCTCTTCCCTCCCTCTCTTCCTCCTTCTTTCCCTCTTTCTTCCTCTCTCTCTCTTCCTTCCTTCTCTCTCTCTCTCTTCCCTCCCTCTCTTCCTCCTTCTTTCCCTCTTTCTCTCTCTCTTCCTTCCTTCTCTCTCTTCCCTCCCTCTCTTCCTCCTTCTTTCCCTCTTTCTTTCTCTCTTCCCTCCCCCTCTTCCTCCTTCTTTCCCTCTTTCTTCCTCTCTCTCTCTTCCCTCCCTCTCCTCCTCCTTCTTTCCCTCTTTCTTCCTCTCTCTCTCTCTCTTCCTTCCTTCTCTCTCTCTCTCTCTCTCCCCTCCCTCTCTTCCTCCTTCTTTCCCTCTTTCTTCCTCTCTCTCTCTCTCTCTCTCTCTTCCTTCCTTCCTTCCTTCCTTCTCTCTCTCTTCCCTCCCTCCCAACCTTTTAGAGGAGGAAAACCTGGTTTTTTCCTCTAAAAACAAGGTGCGCATTATAGTCCGGTGCGCATTATGGAGCGAAAAATACGGTAATATTTTGTCCCCGCCCATCTGCCCCTTTCCTTTCCCCGCTTGGAGACCCTTGAATGCCAGTAGGGAGTAATGGTTAGACTTGGACCGCAGTGGTGGCCAAACTTGGCCCTCCAGCTGTTTTGGGACTACAACTCCCATCATCCCTAGCTAACAGGACCAGGGGTCAGGGATGTCGTAGTCCCAAAACAGCTGCAGGGCCAAGTTGGGCCACCATTAGGTTAGAGAGAGAGACCTGGCTCAAAATCCTCTCTCGGCTCACAGAGAGGTTCAAAGAAATACCATATTTTTTGCTCCATAACGCGCACTTTTTTCCTTCTAAAAAGGAAGGGGAAAAGTCTGTGCGCGTTATGGAGCGAATGCATAGTCCCTGGAGCTGAATTGCCCAGGGACCAAAAGAAGATCGAGCTTTTTCTTTTGCAAAGAGAGAAGGGGGTGTTGAAAGGCTGCCGCTTTACAGCTGATCAGCAAGAGATCGGAAGAGAGATAAGGTCGCTGGCTCCCTTCCTGCAGAGGAGGCTGTTGGTTTCCCCAGCGACATGTGACTGGCTGATGAGATTATCTGCTTGGAAACTGTAGAAAGGGCTTTGAGCTGCTCCTTTTGCAACTGGGGCTTTTCTTTGCAAAAGCAGCAGCACAACTTTGAGCTGCTCCTTTTGCAGATGGGTCTTTTCTCCTTTGCAAAAGCAGCAGCACAACAACTTTGAGCTGCTCCTTTTGCAAATGGGTCTTTTCTCCTTTGCAAAAGCAGCAGCAGCACAACTTTGAGCTGCTCCTTTTGCAGATGGGTCTTTTCTCCTTTGCAAAAGCAGCAGCAGCACAACTTTGAGCCGCTCCTTTTGCAAATGTGTCTTTTCTCCTTTGCAAAAGCAGCAGCACAACAACTTTGAGCTGCTCCTTTTGCAAATGTGTCTTTTCTCCTTTGCAAAAGCAGCAGCACAACAACTTTGAGCTGCTCCTTTTGCAAATGTGTCTTTTCTCCTTTGCAAAAGCAGCAGCACAACTTTGAGCTGATCCTTTTGCAAATAGGGCTTTTCTTCTTCCAAAAGAAGATGCACAACTTTGAACTGATCCTCAAAAAGCGGGGCTTTTCCCCCTTTCCTCCTCAAAAAACTAGGTGCGCGTTATGGTCCGGTGCGCGTTATGGAGCGAAAAATACGGTAAATGGGGCTGGGGAGGAAGCCAGGCACACTTTGCTGAGCTCCATGGTAAAAGCAGCGCAGGACTGGCGTTTGGGGGCTACAACTCCCATCGTCCCTGACCGCTGGTCCTGTTAGCTAGGGACGATGGGAGTTGTAGTTCCCAAACAGCTGGAGGGGGCCAAGTCGGGCCACCACTGCGTGAGACAATTACCGTATTTTTTCGCTCTATAAGGCGCACCTGACCATAGGACGCACCTAGTTTTTAGAGGGGAAAGCCCCAAATTTTTTGAGGATCAGCTCAAATTTCTGCAGCTTCTTTTGCAAAGGAGAAAAGCCCCAATTTTTTGTGGATCAGCTCAAATTTCTGCAGCTTCTTTTGCAAAGGAGAAAAGCCCCAATTTTTTGTGGATCAGCTCAAATTTCTGCAGCTTCTTTTGCAAAGGAGAAAAGCCCCAATTTTTTGTGGATCAGCTCAAATTTCTGCAGCTTCTTTTGCAAAGGAGAAAGCCCCAATTTTTTGTGGATCAGCTCAAATTTCTGCAGCTTCTTTTGCAAAGAAGAAAAGCCCCATTTTTTGAGGATCAGCTCAAAGTTGTTGAGCTTACTTTGCAAAGGGAAAAAACCCTGTTTTATGGGGTTTAACTCACAGTTCTGCAGGAAAGGGAGCCATTTCTACAGTTTCCAGACAGATAATCTAATCAGCCAGTCACATGTCGCTGGGGAAACAGCCTCCCTCTGCAATGGGGCGGGGCTGGAATCTCTCTGCCTTATCTCTCTCCCCGATCGTTTGCTGAGCAGCTGCTCAGCCGGCTTCCTTTCAACACCCCCATCTCTCTTTTTTTTTTAAAAAAAGCACGATCTGCTTTTGCCCCTGGGCAGTTCAGCTCCAGGGACCACACATTCGGTCCATAAGACGCACAGACATTCCCCCTTACTTTTCAGGAGGAAAAAAGTGTGTCTTATGGAGCGAAAAATACGGTAAATGAAAGGGACTTTTTTTGGGGGGGGGGAGATCCCTGAGAGACCGGATATCGACCAGAACACCCAGCAATCTGCCAGTAGGTCACGCTCTACCTGTTGGACATGCCTGGCATATGCACACTGCAATGGCGATGGCCGATGGCCGACGCAAATAAAGTTCCAGTCATTCATTTATTCATTCTTTGAAGGAGAGGACTGAGAGCAGAAGAACCAGGCGCCTCACCTTTTTCCTCTCCAGCCGCTCTTGCTTGTTCCGCTGCACAATACGCTCCCGTTCCCGACGCTGCTTCTCGGCTTCCTCCACTGCTTTCGCCTCGGCCTCTTCTCGCTAAAATTGGGGGGGGGGGGGAGAGACATAGCTGTCAACTTTCGGATTTGAAAATACAGTGGGACCTCGACTTACGAGCAATTCGACGTACGTGTTTTTCGACTTACGAATGACTTCCGGGAGAAACAAAATGGCTCTAGGATTCTCTAGGATTCTAATAATAATATTCATAATGATTCCTGCTTGGCAGGGGGTTGGACTGGATGGCCCTTGGGGTCTCTTCCAACTCTAGGATTCTAGGATTCTAATAATAATATTCATAATGATTCCTGCTTGGCAGGGGGTTGGACTGGATGGCCCTTGGGTCTCTTCCAACTCTAGGATTCTAGGATTCTCATAATAATATGAATAAGGATTCCTGCTTGGCAGGGGGTTGGACTGGATGGCCCTTGGGGTCTCTTCCAACTCTAGGATTCTAGGATTCTAATAATAATATGAATAATGATTCCTGCTTGGCAGGGGGTTGGACTGGATGGCCCTTGGGGTCTCTTCCAACTCTAGGATTCTAGGATTCTAATAATAATATGAATAATGATTCCTGCTTGGCAGGGGGTTGGACTGGATGGCCCTTGGGGTCTCTTCCAACTCTAGGATTCTAGGATTCTAATAATAATATTCATAATGATTCC